>JASANC010005087.1:0-211988 GCA_030248135.1 Theristus sp. LFF4_11
CGGTTTGTGTATTCATGTCAATTTGAAAGTTTGGGTTTAAGCAATAGAAGTTCTAACAGTTTAAATGTTTTGTAGAGTTCCACGGTTATGATTGATTGTAAAGTTGAATTGTGTGTGTGTAACTTTGGGTTTTTACTTTTAATTTCGTCTTTGTGTGACGCGGTCATTGATACGATTCAGGAATGGGTGCAGGTTTGCTGCATGCCCTCTCGTTTCGCAGAATCCCGGCATTCGGCTACGTAGGGAGAATGTCGTCGCGAGGTCGCTCCGAGTGGGGGAGTAGGGTCCTGTAATGGCCTACTTTAGCCTCATGCTTCCTTGCGGCGCACCGTTCTCTTTTCGCGTGCTGGGAGTGCCTGGCGTGACTGCGTATAACAGGGTGCGTGTGTGCGGACACTCGCCTACTCGTTTCTGATTGGTAGTTGTGGTCGCGTCTGATTGGTTTGTGTTCTATGTTTCTGTGTATTGATTGGTTGTTTCATTCCTAACCCCAGTTAATCCGGTGTCACGTGACTTACTGTATAAATAACCGTGCCCGGCTATTGTTCGGTGTCAGTTAGCGCCAGTTCGTGTTTTATTCTTCTACTTCTTGACTACTGACCGTCTTTCCTGTATTAACGTCGAGAAAGTTCTATCGAAGCGGTGCCGTTCTATTCTTCTTCTGTCGACCGTTTTATTCGAATAAATAATAAAAGAAAAGAGAGAAACGAATTGAATTGTGAATTAACTGTGGAAATATTAACGACTGACACACACACACACACAACCAAACGCAAACGTGTGTTTTCACTTTGAGCAAAAGGTTTAGTGCAGGTCGACGACGATCCGAGCGCTCCGATCTTCACATCAGCGCTCGAGGCCGGGGACTCGGAGCGTGGAGGTCAAACGTCCTTAGTGCGAACAAACCGTTACACCCGGGGTGCACACTTCATGTGTTAAAAGTGTTATTTGACTTGATCGGGGCAATGTATTGGTCTTTTTATGCACGACCAATTGAAACTGGTTTTTTAATTGTTTTAACTGCATTCAATCTTTCTCACCACCAGTCCGATCGGCCAAACCGAACATCTCAAAGGATCTTTAGTTTCCAAAAAATGTTATTTTACTGTTGTACGTAGTGAGAGGTCGCTTGGTATTTTTGGTTGAATTTTAGACTGGCACATTTTCTACCATTTTCAAACTTTGTATTTGTTAAAAAGTGCTGCAAAGAAACCAACCGACCGCTGGGACGACATTCCATGTTTTTATATGCTATTGTTCGCTTTTGCAACTGATATAACAATGTGAACTGTCTTGCTGACGATTTTCACAAGTATATTTGTATACTATATGTAAGTATGTAGCTACGAGTTTCAGAATTGTGCCAATTTTGAAGCCACATGTAGTCTTGTTTGAACAAAACCGAAAGAATGTGTGTCGGAACTTTTTCAGGCGACTCGCATCTAGTCCAGTTTTGTAGCCTTGTCATAGTAGTTTTGAACGTTCTTGTTCAATCAAATGATCAATTTTACGAATGGAACTACGAAACTAATTTTGTATAGTTAAAATTTAATTGTGGTTGAGAATCATACGTATAACCACGCCATCATACCGTGAAGTTTCATTCATGGCGATTTGCGACAAAAAAATATAATCAGTAAATTTTAAATACTTATTTTAATAAACACTTTTTTAACTTTTTATCTCTGGTAATACTTTTAATTCATGGGTACCCAATAAGTGAACAAAACTTGGTATAGTAGTTCAATTTTAGTTTTGCTCCTTTGCATACTAATCAATCATTTATCCAGTTTTGCATTACACTGTATTCATTGTCTTTAACGATTTTGTTAGTCGGACACAACTCTATGCATTACATTTTTTTCTGTGTTGATATTACTCCGGCCCAAAGCACCGTGGTTTATCGTTTTCGAAAGAATTATTTGCGATTGTATTGAAATTTTTTTTCGACAAAGCTAAACTGCAAAGTTATCACTCTGCTGTTCTTCTGATCAGTTTTATGCAGTTATTTTTTCTCTTTTAAGGGTATATGGTGATATTGTTGTTCCCTCACGAAAAAAAAGGAATTTAACAAACAAATACACCCCGGTTGAAATTTGTTTTTCGCATGCCAAAAAAAACCGTTATATACAAGTGCAAGCTATTCTAGTCATTTATTTAGAACAATCATTTTGTAAAATTGCAAATGATTTATTTTATTATCATACAATTTTTGGAATTTTGGTTTGTTTTAACGGCACATAACAGAAATTGGAAAATTGTGATTTTTGCGTCATTTGTTTTGAATACCCTATACAATTTCGGATGGTGTGGTGAGTTTTGAAATAGACACATGATTTTGGTATTTTTTTACTATTTTGTTTTGTGTCTTCTTTGCGCACACTGTTTGAAAAAATTTCCTGCTAAACTCTCTCATGAATTTCCTGAGAAATTTTTATTGCTATCCTTTTTGTAATGTTTCATTATTTCAGTGTACTACACATTATTATAAACTTTGCAACAATTTTCATCCTACAATGTTTTTTCAAAGTTCTAATTATTTTGCAACTCAAACTGTGATAGTAGTGTTTTTCTAACCACTCAGTTTCTTTATTTTCTCTTTCTATCTTTCTCTGGATCAGATAAGTCACATTATTACCGTATTTTTCATATTTTTTACTTTTAAACAGTGTCTTGTGGCGAGTTTCCTTCGCGTCCGTCAAAATTGTGTTTTTTTATTGTCGGTTTTGTTCTTTTGTATTGAATTGAATAAAAAATCGTTAAAACAAACTATGCGGATTAGTAATAGCTAGTAATATAATATCGGATAAGAAGTGCATTCATGAAATAGTATTTTGAGAACCATAGCTAGCAAACACGTGAAAAATGCGTTCGTGTAAAATTACGCACACCGCAAAATTGTTGTAAACCTCCCTACTGTCCCAAATCCGACAGGGTTTTTGCGGAAAAAACAATTTGTCGCATTTTTTTAGCTCTTATAGTAAATACCATATGAGCGCTATGCCACACGGTATAATCATGTGCAAGTGCTGTAACAAATAAAAAAGCACGTAACAAACTGAACGCATTCAGTTTCGTCTGGGTCTGGAACAACCGTCGGTTTTTCAAGATCGCACCTTTTTTATCGGGTCCTCCAGTTTTTGAAGATACCGAAAGCCGATAAAGGGCACGCAATTTGCAGCTAACTCTATATAACATATCCAACTAGCTGATTCATTGGTATTCTCGTCATGCATGGATTCCACGCAAAACCAACTCCGCCTCCACCGCAATCCATGAACAGAGTGCATGCATCAACCAATCAGCAAGTTGGATATGTTATAGAGGCGTTTCAGGCAAATAATGAAGGAATTTTATGTAAAATTAACTGAAAATCAATAATAGCGTGACATGCAAAGTAATAAGAGTCATACACAAAAAAAACGCACAATACATTTCAAAATGCATGCCAAAGCTTATGCCGTGCCAAATCTGGTATCAAATGCATGCCATGTTAAAATATGTGCAAAATTTAAAAAATGGCAATAAAACCAATTTGACTTGTGATGTGATTTGACACCAAAAACTATTTGAACCACAACAACCCATTCCGCGAATTATTACGGTAACAATGCGGCCATTTATCTCTTGAATTACCAGGAAACTGAAGCACAAAAATGCTGCAAAATTTAGCCAACCGCAAATAAATTATGGATTCAAGCGATTCATGCATGCGGTCTCAAGTAATGATCATGGGTGTATACCACCGTGTAAATTGAGAACTAAACCCTAAAATTGATATTCACACGTGGGACGAAAAGTTGAGCATGCCTTTATCGTTTAAGTACCATAAATTATCCCTAATATGACTAAATGCGGTGATTGGTGGAGTGTGCTGGAGCCGGTTTAGCTCTCCAAAGTAATAAGAACCGGGTTTTGCACCAAACCACGCCCAAATCGTTGTTTTTTGTCTCAAGTGCCATATAATTATGCGGTTTTTGATGATAAATTATAAATCGTAAATTCTGGTGTGAGCATCAGTTTTTTGTATTCCATAAAATAGCTGTTGCTTCAATGTATTGTATATTTGCTTGTGAAATCTGAATTGACCTTTTTCTTCGTTGTGCACTGTATTGACATTTCTCAAATTTACAAGCAAAACTGTTTGGAAATTCAAGCTTTTAGCAGAAGATTTATAGGTTTTACCTCTTCACGGATGTAAAAAGTGAAACTAAGTCAGGAGTCACCTTTGAACGTTCTGCGTGCTTATTTTGACGTGAATTCACGACGCATTCACGAATTCACATTACATGTATAAAAAATCTTTTTAAGTTTCAAAAAATTTTTATAAAAAGTTTTATAACAAGTTGAACGAACATTTATACTGACGAGCTTTTTTACTTCTCCTTGCTCTCTTTACTTTTATTTTTTCTTTATATTCGGTTTACAATGCATTTGGTTCTATAAAAGTGCAGTGCAGTATCATGTTAATTACCGTGCAAAACAAGCGTGTCAATTTTCAAAAAAAAGATGCCGAGTCCAAAACCGAAGTCCAAACTTCCGCAAACCGTTTCATATACAGATAACAAAGCGAGTCGCTTCTGGTACCATGCATACAAAACTAAAAAGTACGGTAATACTTTTGTCCAATCTAATAAAATATAATGAAATATACAATTGTCGGTATGTCACAAAGACTTTTAACATGGGTGTGCTCTTATTTTTGTCAAGTAGTGCGAAAAATTTTGGTGTGCAAACAAACCATGCTTCAGTTATATTTGTTTTCTCGTTTGTGTCAGAAAATATAACTGTGTTCAAGGTTTCTAATCGGTTATGTAAACAGAATGAATATCAGTAACCACTGCATTTCTGCGTGCTCAGAAGAGATTTTGCAGAAAATGCTACCGAAAAAAAACTGAAACGTGTGAAACTCGTCACGCAATTTTCCTGCGGATGGCCGGAAACTGGTACCGGGAGAAATGGTCACCGGAAATCAGAGAGGGTACAATTTTTTGTTGTGTGTGTGTTGTTTGCGCTGCTTGTGCTGTTTTCTTGATTTCTGCGGTTTGTTATCATTGTCGGCAATCCTCAAATCAATATCATCATGAAATCAGTTCATTTTTTCCAAACAGTATACTACAGTAATAAATCAAATTTTTTCTAACTCTCAGCAATCCAATCGACAAATTATTTCCGGCTCAAGTGGCTTGTAAAAAGGTTCCGCTGTACCGCACCATAAAGTGCGTGGGCCCACTTCAGACAGCTTGAGCCGCGCGCGCAGTCAAAAGGTCAAAAATAGGTTTCTTTTGATCGATTCTTCGTTTTTTGTTTTTTATTATTGTGATTTTACTGCTTCTCTCTGAACGGTTTTTTCGCAATAATGAACGTTTTTAGAGCTTATAAATAACAGCCAATTAAAGATATGTCGGTTTTTTTTGAAGTGGTGTGGTAGGTGCCAGTCAAATGAAAAAAAACTGCAACCGCAGTGTGCGGATTTGATCGTGATACCCGTTCATTTTGTCATTTTTGATGAATTAGCGTCGTGTGTTTGCTGTTTAGATGTTCCGATTTTTTTCGGTAGCGTTCCACAACAATTAAAACAAGCAGCTCTTTGTGTCAGGTTAGATCAACTACTGGGTAAGTAACCCAGGTTTGCTTATCCTTGCAGCTTTTCTTTTGTTTCAGCAGCGCGTTCGATGCTAAACACTTGTTTCATGATAAAAAAAGTTCAACATAGATTTTCACATTTTTTCATTACCATTGTGATCAAAATAGCCTCAAAACACATAAAAAATTTTTTATCTCTTGGAGTCCATCTACCGACATGCTGGAGTCTGTACGACACCCTAAATTGTCCTGTTTGAAAAGGAGGAGGAAGGGTTCAACTATTGTTTTCTCTTCTACAACAATACAATTTACACAACAAAAAAATCGTACACATCTTACCCCCAACTGAGTTTGGTTTGCATCAAGAAGTCACGTAAAGCTGACAAAATGCTCATAATAAGACAATTACACGCGATTCTTGTGATGAAGTCACAAGAAACGGTGTAATTTTTCAGCTGTTAAACATGCGTAATCGCATGTAATTATTTGGATTTCACGATTCGGCATTCGGTTCACCGCATTAGTTTTTTACTAAAAGATTTCTAGAATCATTTCAGAAGACACACCTGCACCTACGGGCGTTTTTACCCTTTTCACGCGTGCCAAAATTTCATTTTCCCCGCCCAATTTCATTTATTCCCATTCTATTCGTAATCTTCTTTCGGCTCATTTACCGCAATAATTGTTGGTTTTTCTTTCGTCAATTTTGTGTTACGCCAATTATTTTTTCAAGAGAAGATAAACCACTTTTTTTAATTCTTGCAACTTGGTTATCTGACTTTGCATTCCGATTTTGTTGGTTGGTTGCATTGCTGATTATTATTTTTCTGCTGTAATTTTTTGCAACTTTTTTCCACCTGGCCTACGGTAGTATTGTGACACGCTGTTTCGTACCTTCTGTTTATTTTTTTCTTCATGTCTCATCAAATATATGTTTCCCGTATGTCATTTTGTTGTTTTTCCAGTGTCAACAAAACCACTTTGCGTCTTTCGTCACCGTGTCAGCAAACAGACGATTACAAATACAATAAAACTGTGCGTTCGATTGGTTCGATAGATATTTGTTCAATTATTATTGCGCAAGAAACAAGAAAAGGTGTCACAAAAAATAAACAATAATTCTGTGCACATTACGGAACGGGCGGACTTTTGACCCCGAACCTGCTTCTATTCGCCGGAAGTCAAACACGCAATAATAAACAAACATTGGCTCGTTTTTGACTGCTAAAAATGATGGTTTCTTCCGCAACGGGTCACACTGAGCTGGTTTTTCCGACGTCTTTGGTGCGGACTGTGCAGATCAAAGTGAGCTTTGCTATTGTTTTTCTTTGCGAATTTTCTTCGGATTTCTATCGTTGGTATTTTGGTATCAGGCAATATGCGGTTGGTTTGTTGAAGAAACTGGTTGTTAGTTACTAACAATCGGAAAGGAAGTTTCAGAGTTATTTCATTCTAAACTTAAACTTTAAACTTTTTAAACAGTTTAAACTTTTTTTGTCGGTTTCAGCAATAAAATGGCTTGTAAAATAGTTTTCAATCCGCCAATTAGCCTGCTGTTGCACGGATATGTCAAAATATCACTCCCTTATCCTACGCTTTATAAACTGAGTCAGATTGCCGAAAAGGTCGGCAAACTTTTTTGAGTTCAAATTCCGCAGAAAAATTGTCCCTAGTTTTCAGCAGTTCGGATGAAACGACCTTGATATTGCACGCGTTTGAGCATTTTGATCACAACAACGCAACAAAACACTCAAAACAGCATGAATGCAATAAAAATGTGCACAGTTACATGTGCTGTAGTGGAAGGAAGGGCGGGTTTGAAAATTTTTAAGTGAGACATGTGGAATGAAATTTATCACACCCTATTAACACCGAAAACAGTATCACAAACAATTGTTATTCGAAAGCATTTCTCTGCCACCCGCTAAGTTCTGTTGATTGGTTGATTGGAAGTGAAAATTTCTCCTTTGACCACTGGTCAGGGATAAAGCGCGTAAAAAGTCGATGACCCGTTTTCTTTCATATTTTTATTCTTGTTTATTCCCTCGCTCCCCATTTTAGGTTGGGGCGTAACTGGTACTGGATTACCGAAATCATTTGTTATCGATCTTGGTTGTTTACAAGCCATTTATTGTGTTTATAAATTTTGGCGGTTGTTGTTTCGTGATTTAGGTGCACATTTATGGCGGTTTTTCCATCTTTTGCGTGCGCTTGTGCGGAGAATTTGATTTTCTGAAAATGATTCAAAACTGAAGTTTGTCGGCAGTGTTTTTGAATCTGATTTTAGATTTTTTATGGGCACGGAGGACATAACGGCGGAATTGAGAACAAAATTAAAGGCGAGACGGGCCAATCTGAGCGAACATTCAGTTTTCTGCCTTTGTTTTCCATATGGCAATTGGAGATCTGAAGGAAGGGAGAACTGAGAAATGGACAAATGGGGACCAGATAACTGGTCACACAAAAAACCAATGAGTCTCTTTCCTGTTCTCATTTTTGTCCCGTTTCATCCGTTCTGCCTGAAGTGAACAAATAACCCACAAAAACCCACAATTCAGCAGATTCGTTTTCATTGTACAAATGTATTTTTCAGTCGAACCCACCATTGACAACCATGCCAACAACAACGAACAGCGGTAGCGAAACGCACACCTCGACACCAACAACAACCACAACAAACAATGCTAGCCACTCGAGACGGCCGTCCAAGGGTGCCCGCGATCCGAACCGCCCGAAGCGGCCGTATCGCCGGCGGGCTCGCAAGCGAAGTCCGGCCACAATTGCGAGATCGCAGCGAATCCGTCGGAGCAAGGCGAACGACCGCGAACGCAACCGGATGCACAGTCTGAACGCGGCGCTGGACCGACTGCGGTCGACGTTGCCGAGACCGTCAGCTTTGTTCGGTTCAAACGTCGACACGGACGCCCAGGAGTATTCGTGCGAGAAACTGACGAAAATCGAGACGCTACGAATGGCGCACAATTACATACTGGCGTTGCGCGAACTGCTGCGTGCAGCCGACGAGAACAACGATGATGACGACAACACGCGGCGGTCGCCTGCGACGGTCGGTGAGTGCGGCCAGCAGTCGCCGGGTGACGTTGGCGCTCGACTGAAATGCGAACTGAGCGACAGCGAACTGGCGACGTCCGCACTGTCGGAGACGTCGACGCCAACTGGTGTCTTCGAACTGAGCGCTCCAGCCAATCAGCATGCTGCGTCGGCTGATCAGCTGGCCAATCAGCACGTTTCAGCAGTGAATCCGACTAATCAGCAGCTGTCAGCAACACCGATGATGATGACGCACGTCGGTAATCAATCTGCGATTATTGCTGCTGACAATAACTTCGCCTACAACAGCCACGGTTCACCGCCGGCCGTCTATCCCCGCCAAATGGTGGTGTACCATGAGGCGCACAGCGGTACACCGCTGGTCGTGTCTGACGGTCAACGAAACGAGCACCACCAAAATTGGTCAATCAGCAGCAGCGGCGATTATCAAATTCCTCAGCAGTTTCAGCAGAATTCAGCAGCTGGCTCGTACGGTTACGGGAGTGCATTTGTCGGTCAGCCATGCAACTTTGCCAGTAACAATCGCAGCGTTTCCTGGAACAACACTACGGTGGTGGCACAGTTTCATCAACAACAACAGCAGTTTGTTGGAAGTTTTTGAATTGTTTCTTGTATGTATACCGTAAATTACTGGAACTTTGCTCAAAATGCTCTGACGGCGCTGCTTGAATTGATCCTCCCTCGTTTCTTTTCCATAAATGTGAATCAATTGTATTTTGCATTGCGACCTAAACATAACTTTTTCGATTTTACGTAGCAAATTTGAGGTTTTTAACTTGTCAGGGCGACGCGAAATTTTTAAGTTGTTCTTGTTTTTTAACCACCAAAGTTTTTTTAATGACGCATTATCAGAATCTCACCATTTCCAATTTATGCAATTTTGATATTTCGAGATTTTTAGTGAACACTTACATTTGCCAATCCGTTTATGCCTTTTGGTCTCACTTTGTTCTTTCTTTGATTAAATTCAAATTCAAGCTTGCATTTGTTACTGTTTATACAGGGTGGGCCAAAAAAAAGGTTCCATTTTCAAACTGCTGTCACTGGCTGGTATTTCAATATTATGAGCTGAAATTTTCAGCATTGATAAAACATGTGATGCCATTTTTCTGACAAAATTTTTATTCAGTTTGGTCAAGTAGATTCAGTTTTACAGCACAATGTTTAAAAATTCTCAAATTTTCAAAAAAACGGATTTTTAACCAAGAATTTAACAACGAATCATTGCTCATAGACATCCAAATCATCATCAAGGTTTGTCGTCCGGCAGCGGCTGGATGGAATTTTACGCGAAACTGGCGAGTCACTGCAGAAAAACTTTCAGATTGCTCCCACCAGATAGCACACCAGACCCGTTGTTCTGCTGTCCACTTTTAACCGTGACGAAACTGCAGAAAACTGAAACTGAAACACTGTTTTTATTCAAACCGCAGGAAAACTTTTCAAAAGAAACAAATTAACAGACAGAGCAACACAGAAAACAAAAAATCAACTGAACAACTCTTTCTGTCGCAGTCGCATGGCTGCTGACTCGAGTTCGTTGTGAAACATCAGAATTTCGCTCGAGGTGCTCAAATGCAATTCAAGTGTGAGACCTTTCCACTCTGAGCGCATGATTTGAACTATCACGGGTATCCAAAAAGACCAATTTGTCACCTTCGCAACAGTTTCAAAATTGAATCACGCATCTTGATACTAATTTTTTCTTGCACTCATTTCAGTCAATTTGTTGATTTTTCGAGCTTTTTAGAAAATCTGCCACAGTGAGCGCTAGGAATTATATATCGGAAAAAAAAATTTTGTCAGTAAAATGGCAACGCATGTTTTATCAGTGCTGAAAATTTCAGCTCATAATATTGAAACACCAGCCAGTGACAGCAGTTTGAAAATGGAACCTTTTTTTTGGCCCACCCTGTATATCGAATGATATCAATAAACGGCAGGCTTATGTATGATATTTGGTTGTGTGCGCAGAAGTTTGCTCCCGAGATTCAATGTGCTCATAAATGGGTAAACGTTTCATGCATGACGTGGAATTCAAAGTTGGCAAAGTGATCCGAGTCCTCTAAATAGGCCCGAGTCACTAAGACGATTTTGAAATAACACGTAAAGATTGAAAATACATGTAGTTTTCTTTCTACGTCTGCAAACGCTTTCAGTCGCAGAATCTAAAAAAATTACAATGCATAAAGTACAATGAACGCCGACCAAAATGACCCGAACCCAGACAAACAGTATCACTAACGCAAAAAAAACAAAATCCGTTGCGCAAACATAATAAAAACAGTAGATAATTCAAACTTTCATAATAAACAGAGAACTGGAGAAAAAACACTGTACTGAAAATAATCCAATAAAAATAAATAATAATTTAATCCGCAACCCGATCAATCAGACACGCACGCGCGACCTTAGGGTGTCGGCTATAACAGCGGCATTTTCTTACACAGCAGTTGAATTAATGAACGATTATTTACAAACCCGCTTAATGCAAGAAAGCAACAATCGTTTTCATCTTTACCGCAAGTCTACCAAACGGCATGGTTTTTTGTAACTTGACGCAATTTTTTTCTGGTTTCAAGTCCTGAGACGCAAATGAAACCCCATAGTCCATTTAAAATTAGTGGCTGTGGAAGGAAAGTTACTGTGTTTTTCCGTGAATTTTGAATATATTATTTTTTTCAATCTCACAAAATGACACAAGTGAAAAAAACCATGCCCCGTTTCAAGCAAAATTCATTTCTTATGTCACTCGATCTTTTTTGTACAATTAGTGGAATAAGGAGAATTACGTGAGGTATGTTTATTTGTCAACATTTTTCAGCGGAAAAAGATTTTCACTGTTGTGGCTGATTTGGTTATTTGCAACGGAAAATTGACAACAAAACACTGACGATTCATATCAACGTTTTTTCTGATCAGTATTACACAATTGCGCGTCTCTTATACTCAAGTTTCAGTTCGCTTTACGTCGAAGAGTGAAAATCCACTCATTATCAGTCTAATCAAGTGATCGTAACAAAATTTACTGTGCAAAACCAAACCACACAGTGCCAGGTAAAAAATTCGTTTGAGCATCAGACGTGCGTATAGTTCAAAAGGGCAACGAAACGCTCTTCAGACAAGATCAGTTTGAAGTCAGCATGCGCGAGTCAAGTGGCCTTCCGTTTCCACTATTTCTCCATGCCACCATGCACCGGCAACGCTAATTGAGACCTTCATTAAGAGATTTCACACGGAAGTGAGCGTTTTCAGCAACAGCGGCATCTTGAAAGAGCAGCAAAGCGTGAATGGAAAAGAGAAGGCAGTGGGACAGAACACAAGTGAACCAGTGGCAGAGGCAGCGAATGTCTAGCACCACCATTACGTAAAAAAGAGAAAGGAGAGGTTGCAAAACAAAAGGACCGGGGTGTTTGGTGAGGGACGACAAACAGCGAACCGGAGTAAAGTGTTCTTGCACAACATTCCAGCAAATAGAGGAGATTAAATATAGGTGAGACTAAAATCGCTTTTCGCAGAAATACCACAACAGCGGATAAAAAGCGCGCACAAAAAAATACACGGAGTGAAAGATGAAAACATGGGCTCTAAAAAGTGGCGAAGGTACAAACGAATTTGACAGCAACATTTTCGATGCACCTTCAAGCTTGCAGCAGCAACGTCAGATACGTGAAGATGAACGAAACAATCTGAAGGCAAAAAGAAAAAAACTTTTTCATATCCTACTTGGTCTCAGCTGATCAGTTAGCTAGCTGCTCTTATTTTCTAAATTTACCGAAATCAGCATCGTCTTCGTGATTGGTATTTGGCCGAACAGCATGATGCCCCAGGTGCTGCGCGACAGTTTCGCGCAATAGCGGTTCGCCATGCGGTGCACCTGAGCGAAGATTATGGTGTAGGCTTGTATAAAATTGTATCTTTCATTTTGGTTCTGCGACTCAGTGCGCGCGCATTGGGGATATGCAAGCATTTTCATGCTTGACGCGGGAATTCAAAGTTGGTGAAGTGACACGCGTCCCTGAGTTACGGTTGAGTCATTTTGAATTGCCGCATCATGAAGAAAACTGATTTCCTTTTCGACGTCTGCATATACAGTACGTATTGAGTCGCAGAACTAAACAAAGAGACAATAATCGAAAAAAAATGTTCACGCGCTAATTTTTGTTGAGCAACCATTGGTCTCTGGCGTGTTGCACGATTTTCATACGTTTATTTGAACACGTAACTTACGCTTTCTTCGGAGCGCCAGATTGACAGCGCTTCGTAGATGATCTTCTCAGAGCGATGAATCTGAAACGAACATGAGAACCGTACAATTTGTACCGGGCACCAGTGATTGTGTTACTGTTAAGTTGCGCCCTTATGAAAGTCAGGTAAACGGAAAGCGACTTAGTAACCGTCAATAAGGAGGGGATACGAAAAAATTTTCTCCGTTTGAAACCAGGGGTTAAAATCGCTTTTTTCAGTTCTGCCCAATGTATTTTTGACCAGAAAAAACTCCCTTCCACGTGTCATACCCGCAGAGTTTTATTACGGTGATTACGGTAGGCATGCTTTATGTGCAGGCATTGCTATGGGGGCGTGGAGAGTTTTGTTTCAGCAGAAAGCATACCGTAATAATCACCAACGAATCAGCTGATTCCCAATGATTTAGAATTCGACTGTATTTTCATGGCTGTACTTTTCACGCAGTTCGACTGTACTTTTTTCTCGAGAATCTCTTCAGCGCAAGTGCCTTTCCAGCTCTTGAATTAAGAGGGCTGCTCACCTCCTCACAGAGTTTCGCCGCGAGCCACGTGGCTCCGAACAGCTGTGTGGCGCCCGTGAAAAGGAGCACGCTCACGGCGAACATCGACCTCCAGCCGATGCCAGCGGACGCGTCGTATGCCAGCAGAGTGTACAGTATCGC
This sequence comes from Theristus sp. LFF4_11, assembly GCA_030248135.1. Classification (NCBI taxonomy): domain Eukaryota; kingdom Metazoa; phylum Nematoda; class Chromadorea; order Monhysterida; family Xyalidae; genus Theristus; species Theristus sp. LFF4_11. The sequence goes on from JASANC010005087.1 coordinate 13,568, forward strand.
CGTGCAAAGCGCCGTGCACGTGACCACCTGAGACGTCACCAGCTTGCCGATCAGCTCGTCCAGGCCACTGGCGCCGGTTTGTTATGCAGCCCAATGTGCGCACGCCACTCAGCCCCCCGGAATGAAATCACTTTTTAGGTTGGGCGTACCTACTTGGGGCCGGGGGTGCCAAAACTTGGGGCTAAGTGGGACCACCCGCCCCTGGTTGCCTGCTAGAGGTGGGTGCATCGGTTCTAGGGGGTGCCACCCCCCACCCCAGCCCCTCATCTTCCATACTGATCACATATGCAACATCGCAGCTGCTCCGTTTTCGTTTTGCCACGCCATTTTGATTCACCGTCTCTTCAAACGCGTCGTTGGGAAAACGGAAATTTGGATTGATTCGTCGCAGTTTATTCAGGCGCAAAGTCTGTGTGGTGCAGCGCACTATTGGACTGCTCTATGCTAAGCGTTTTATAAAAAACCGGCCCTGGTCAGATTGCACAGCGCCGAGTGCCGCTCGCAGAAATCGCTTAAACATCGCAGAATCTCGCCAGCGGAACTGTTTCGACTCGACAGCATCGGGTTGCGTTCGAAGGATGCGTTCAGCGCTTCCACCAGCAGGTACAGCGTGTATGTCAGACTGTTCGCCAGCAGTGCGGTGGTGATCGGAACGAACAGCCACAGCGGCGTCAGGATTGCGTTCAGGACACCAGTGAGCTCCAATGCCGAAGCAAGTACCAACTCGTAAACGATATTCGGCACGGCCATCAATAGAATCTGCGCCGTCGCCAGCGCCATCAAGCAACGCTGCATGAACAGCAGACGACGACGGCGCACGCTCGACAGACGACACAACTGCAAGAGTTCGCCGTTTCGCTCGAAGAACCGACGAAATCGGCCGCCAAACGGAAACCAGACGCACAGGTGAAACGCGCCGGACGCGTTCTGCAGGCCGAGCAACGATAACGCCAGGAAGAGAACGCTGACAGTGTTTACGGAGACCGTCAGCCAGCCCGATTGAAAGCCGTCGATGGTCGTAACGACGAGCACGAGGTTGTAGCCGACGGAGGAAGCAAGGACGCCGCAGAAGAGCGCACGTCTCAGCAGGCTCAACGGTGCGACGCGCCCACTGGCGTCCGGACGCGGCTGTTTCGCCAGACACAGGCCAAGCGCGCGTAACGGCAGTGTGGCCGGCTTTTGTAGGTCGTAGATCGGCACTGCCGACCGGTCCATTACCGAAAACTGACGAACAGTACCAGAACGGTCAACTGTTCTTTTGTGCCATGAACAGGACAACAGGACACTTGATCGTCATGTGTACATACAACACTACGTAAGTAATAACAATGATGTTCAGAGGAAACTTGACTCATTGCATACTGTATCTACGTAGATATGAACCATCATATGCATAAGTTCAATATTGAACACCGGAATGAAAATAAGCAAGAATTGGTATTTTCAAATAACGTCGGTCCATCCATATAAGATACCTTTAGCAATGTAACGGTTAAACAAACAGACAAGCAATCATGGTGCATTGCTGAAACAGAATTTCATCAAATGGATTAACAAAAATTGGAATACAGTAAAAACAAGACAAACAAAACATTTGTGCATCAGAACAAGTAATAATAACTTGAAGTCGTTTCAGAAATAACTGTTGTCTTTGTCAGAGTGATAATCGACTGCTATACATCATTAAATTAAAAAAAAGCAGTTTTCATACACGTTGATCCTAGAAAAAAAACGTAACGTTGGACCGAAATAACACAAGTGAAGACAAATAAAATTAAATTCGCACAAAAAAACAAAAACGGCAGAATGAGCGGTCTTGAACGCTCATCATGCCAAAGCTTGTGACGTTACGAAAAAAATCATGAATAAAAGTACAAATTACTGTCGGCAAATACAAGACAATTTTTTGGTGTACATACCGGTGGCTGAAACAGCCCACAGCAAAATGAAAACAAATTTGTTTGAAGCTCATGAAAGTGAGAAAACTGTGAAAAACGAAAAAAAGCGTATGAAAGTGCGCCATAAATTCACCGTGCGACCGAAGTGCATGAATAAATTGTTTTGCTTTTTTTGAACCGTTTTTTATGATTGAAGAAGCAGCGTCAAATAAGTGACAATAAAGGATGCAATCTGAAAACACGCGCATCGTATTTTTCAGCATATTTTTTAAAATAATATTTGAATTCAAAACAATTAAAACCAACCGAAATCAGCATCGTTTTTGAAATCGGAATCTGTCCGAAAAGCGTGATGCCCCAGGTGTTCCGCGACAGTTTTGCACAATATTTATTCGCGGCACTTTGAGCCTCAACATGCGTGGAAAAAGAGGATGCATCATTATATGTACAGTACGATTGTTTAAAACTGTCAGTTTTTCCGCAGAAATCAGAGTTGGTGGCACAAGAAAAAAATGGGCTCAGAGTTGAACGAAAAAACATTAGCCACAAATGGGGCGTAAGCCCAAGTGTCGCATGCTCTGTATCCTGCGAACAAAGTGACAGGTTCAAAAAAACATTCTTCACTTATAATTTGTTTATCGTTTCCACATGAAAAACAAAGACCACTTTACCTCTTTGTCATTGGAGTTCCAGATAGCCAGTGACTCGTAAAGAAGCTTATCGGAACGATGCAACTGTAATCGGATTTTTTCCGGTTTCAAATATACTTTATTGACTGATTATATACGAATTTCAAACATTTCACGCTCTTAGTGTGTAACAAACCTCATCACAAAGACTCGCAGCAATCCAGGTGGTGCTAAACAACTGGGGCACCGCTGTGCAAATGGAAAACACTGACAATGCTACTGTCGCCGTAGAATGCTCGGTGTGGTCACGGTGCAGCGATGTGTACAAAACAGCTGTCAGCACGACGCTGTACGTGGCGAGCACGCCAGAAACCAGCCGCCCCACCAACCCGTCCAGGGCACTGGTGACGTTGCACAGGTGCGAGTGCTTCAGGAAAAACTCGCCCAAAACACTTTGCAGGGTATTACTGTCGCGCTGTTCGTCTGAAGCCTGTTGCGCAGGGTTCTTTTTCAGTGTCGGATTGCGTTCCAGGGATTGATTCAAATCCATCGCCATGAGATAAATGGAATAGGTTAAACTGTTTGCGAGCAGTACCGGAGCGCAGACAACCAACACCCAAAATGGCATTAAGAAGCAATCAAGCAGCAGCAGTGTTGTCGGATGTTGCAGATTGTAGTAAGCATTTGGAATTATTAGCAGTGAAATGTGTGTGACCGTCAATGTAATCAGCGTACCCTGAACGACCAGTAAACGGCGACGTTGCTGTTTCGTAAATTGGAACAACTGTAGGAAATCAGCATTGTCAACGAAAAATCGCCGGAATCTACCACCAAACGGAAACCAGACGCACAAGTGGTAGGCGGACACCACTGCTTGAACGTTGTACAGACAGAATCCGAAAAATACAACATTCTCAGAATTGATTTGAAACGTCACGTTGCCATTGTTTATGGCCTCTTGGATGTTTAATAGGAGCACGCTGCTGTAGCCAGCGCAACCAAGAAACGTTACGATGCCGAACAGAACGAACCTGACGAATGTTGACGGGTCTCGAATTTGGTGACAGCGGCACTGGGCCACCGAATAACACGACTCTTCAGAATACAGGCCGAAAATGCGTAAGAATGTTACTACGGGTTTTTGAGAAGTGTATAAGGACGATTTAGTTGATTGCTTGACTGAATCCATCTTCCAGCATAAAAAATGGTTGATTGCCTTTTTGATACCCATTAGCGCCGTTTTTTGATTTTCGGTCGATTTTGTTGGTTTCAAAATACAGCGTATTTTGAAGGCAAGTGGGAATGTCACACTAAATTCAACCTTTTTTTAAACTTTTGATTTTCAAATTTTACGGTGCCCTATACATCTGCCAGACTTCACGGTAATACGTTTTTAAAAGTTACGTGATAATGGTACGTACGTATATGTGTTGTGGTCACACCAAAAATCAGCTGAGCGCTGTGCCATGCTTACCACTGGTTGCGCTAAGCCTCGATGACGATCTGTAACGAGTGCGGTAAACCGCATAGCTCATTGTTGTACACCTAAGCCTAAGCCTGAGCCTAAGACTAAGCCTAAGACTAAGACTAAGCCTAAGCCAAAACCTAAACCTAAACCTAAGCCAACGCCTAAGCCTAAGCCTTAATCTAAGCCTAAGCCAAAACCTAAATCTAAGCCTAAACCTAAGCCAAAGCCTAAGCCTAAGCCTAAACACTGCAGGACATCTAAATGGGTAACAGAAAAGGAGTTGTGACCAAAAACGGGCACCAAGTGGGGCACAAAAAAGGCAACTATTTTTTGTCGTACGAACACACTTTTTGTAATAATACTTCAGTTTCGTTTATTGTCGTACTATTTTATTTTATTTTATTTTTATTTTTATTTTATTTCACACCGTACCGTTTTATTTCACAGTATCAAAACTGATACGCATCCAGTTCAATTCGTGTAGTTTTTCCTTTCAGTCTGCCCTCTTTATCAAAAAGCAATTACAGATCTCTGCTTGCAAGAAAGGTTCGCTTCTTCATACAACCTGAAATTCATTATCTTTATTAAAATCGGAATGACATTTTATTCTTCTGACATGAATGTTTTTTCAGAGGAAAATGTAAACAAAACGCGAAACAGCAGAATACAGTTGCAAAGATATCAAGTTACATGGTACGACAACGGACATGTCGCATCTTGTATAATCTAGTGGTTGTTTGACGTGACACCGAGTGGGAAGACTGCATCTGGCGTCGAAAGTGCTGCAGCCCAATGTTTTATCAAGCTCAGTGCCAGCAACAAGGGCTGAACAGTTCAACAATGTTGTGTGTTGGTTGGCAGAGTGTATCAACCAGAGAAAAGGAAGATATGCTTGGGAAAGTGCAAAATACCGCAGAGAAAAATAATGCTCTTACCAGAATATGCGCCTTTCTGAATGATTGCTGAATTAATGCTAAGCTAATGCTACCAAAGTTCACAAAAAACGTTCATTATACAGGGTATTTCAGAAGTAGTGGGTAGGTGTTTGACGCGGTATTTCTCGAGCTGTGTTGATCCATATTCAATGAACTTTCAGACTTAGATCAGAAACGTTCAGAAAAGTTCAACTTAGATTGTGCAAAATTTCAGAGAAATTCATTCAACTGCACACGAATGACAGAGCAAAACACACAAAAACATTGATTTCAACACGCCACTGGGGGTTCTTGTTTGGCACCGGGTGAAATATAGCTTGTATGCGGCCGAATCGTTGCATGCATGAATATAAAATGTTTTATTCAATCCGATTAGTTTGTTTTTGTTTTTTCATATTTACCGGCTTTTGGGACGTGCTAAACCAGAGTACATGCGCAAAAAGGTGGTTTTGGCCGTGACGGATTGGTGCCAGCAATGCATTGAGGCAATGAGGCTCATGGTGGACACCTTGAGAAATTTGATTGAGTTTGACTGTTGTCGTTGTTGTTGATGTTTGCTGTTACCGCCACACACATTTTAAAGTGATCTTTTGAATGTTGGGGTTGAGTGTTGTCCTTTGTTGTCCGGTGGTATCGTCTGATCCGGTATTTTTTGGTCCATTTTTGAATTTTTTTGCGTTTTGCTCTGTCATTCGTGTGTAGGTGAATGTATTTCTCTGAAATTTCGCACAAATCTAATTTGAACTTTTCTAAACAACGGTTTTTAAGATAGGCTTTTTGAGTCGACCGACCCGGCCTCCACACCTCTAGGCCCAATTTCAAAAAAGTTCTCAAATTCAGTCAAATTTAAAACCATTTAAAACCAATCGAACCGCCTTGATGCCCTGAGTTCGAAAATCATATTTTTATCTTAATCCAAGGTTTTTTATGCTTTAAAATTAGGAAAAACCTAGTTTTCGACCCCCTTGTAGTAAAACTGCTCTAGCTCGCTTCTGCTTAAAGCTATTAACAAAAATCAAACACCAATCGATTTCCCTTGTATTCGCGCACATTTTTTGCTTTTATACTATAAGTTGAAAACGTTTTTTCATGCTCTGTATTTATAAAAAACTGCAGAGGTTGGTGGTTTTTCACGTTTTTGGGTACTTTAAAAACGTTTGTGGGGTATAGTTTCTAGGTAATTCTGAAAGATCTGCGAAAAATGTATATCCGTGTAAAATTTCAGCTTCATAAAGCGTCGCCGGTGCGGAGTGATATGATATGAGTGATACAGCTCGAGAAATAAATGCGTCAAACACCTACCCACTACTTCTGAAACACCCTGTAGTAGCAACCTTTACTTCCAAGTTCCCAAGTTTATTTTTTGCTGTATGAGACATGTTATTGGGGAAGATTTCTATTTTTTCCGATGATGGCTGAACTGCTGAGTGCGCTACAATGCTAGTTAAAACCATAAAAGTGCCGTTAGTTGAATATATTTTAATCTATTAAATCGCGAACCAACTGGCGTTTGTTAACTTAGATACGCGCGTTTTGACACAGCATTTCCGTGCTTTGAAAACCGTCAAAACGTTCAGTGTCTATACGTTGCAGGTCGTTATGATTATCACGTTACTCTTTCCCAAGCATCATTCATGATTTAATGTTCGCAAAGCTGTGCGCGTTTCAACCATTGTTTTGACGTCCAATTTGATAAAACAGTCTCCTGGTTGGTAGCGCCGCAGGAACACCAACTGATGCAGGAACCACACATTGACGGCGGCTGTTATTGACGTGTGCACGTACAGGAACAGACGATCGACAACCATCCCGAGCAGTGCCCATTCGTCCGAAACATGAAAATATCGCAGAAAATTATCGAAACCGTTGCCACTAAACTATCTGCTTTTAAACACCTGCTACTAAATCGAACTTAAACTTGTCTCATGTGAACATTTTTCACCATTTTTAGTGGCCAAAACGCGACTATCGTACCACACGTGTAGTCAACTAGTGGCAACTTTGGTAACAAAAGTAGCAACACGGTTTCTCAGTGGCATTTGACAAATGTATGTACCGGTATGTGCGTGGCTGTGCTACATTACTGTATCATTACTTGTCACCATGTGGCCTGGTGGTAGGGCGTTAGACTATTGTCTGTGCGTTCGGAAGATCGAGCCTAGCCGAGTGGTAATGCTATAGGCACACTTATAGAGCCTTACACTATGGGCATTTACAATGTAATGACAGACAAAAACTCGATCGGCGCCCTACGTGACGGCGTTCTGTGCGCTTTTCTGGGTCAGCCATGGCGCTAGACATCGCATAAAATCGCCAACAACAACAACAGATTACACGGTCTCCCGACTAGCGTTTCATCTAATAAAACTTGGAAACAGAAAACGTTTCATTACTTGTCGTCGCCACGCGTTGTCCCAGTAGACGTGCGCAATGTCGCAAACGCGTTTCATACTTGTCAAGACGATGCGAACTCTCGGATCGCGCTGGCACTGGCAGTACAAACGGCGGCTTACGGGCTCCGACACTGCAGCTGCGGTCATCAGCATGCCACGACGAATCAGCTCCGTCCGTCTGAAAGCGCAACACAAACCGCAACTGCTACTGAAAAACAACGCTTAGTATACGGAAGCAAAAATGTGTGTTTGGCTTGGTTCAATATTTTTGCAAATTTGGGGGGGGGGACACGTAGTACAGTGCAGTTGAGAAACTTGGCTTAAAGGAGACAAGACAAAAAAGAGACCACCTGGTCGATAAATCCGCGGGTGCACCTTGCTGTTAACAAAATCGCAAACATTTCTTACCCGGGCCGTAGGCACGGGTCAACTGCTAGTGTAACTAACGAATGTACACGTACACATAAACTGTAAACATGATGAAGCCGAAACTTTGTGTCACACCTGTCAGGCAAAGCTGCGACGAACGAAAGCGGATGCACCAGCCGGCGACCGTGAGGACTCATCGCGAGTTGCTCCGGTGTCACTGGTCGGTCATCAAGATGGCCGAAACCGGCGGGTGAAACTGCGGACGTCTGCAAGTTTTCTTCTTGATATTTTTTGCGACGTTTCTCAACATACAATCTTATCGGAGTGGAGTTTCCAGCTGTTTTCCCAAACAATTGCATGAAAGTTGCATGCAAAAAACAGCAGAAACAATGCAGAACAAAAAAGTCAGATCAGAAGTCGAGCGCAAGAACGCAAGAAAATGAATCAAATAAAAATGAACGATCGTCGCACTGAGAAACCGTGCGCCGCGATGCTCCCATTGAAGTTTACGACCACACAAGGTAACGCAAATACTATTTAGTGTTTGCTATTTGCTGTTGAAAAAATTGAGATTTTGCCTTTTCTCTTGTTTCAGTAGCACTTTAACAAACACCTCCTAAACATACAAAACGTTAGCAGCCGTGTGATAAACAGTGTAGCAGCGCGCGGTTTAGCAGTGCTCGCTCGGCGAGCCAGTCACCAGCGGTCGGTTGGTGCAGTCGATGCCGTGAAACGTGCGCGTGTACCACCAGAGGCGCTCGTTCGTCCACGGCAGCTGTCGGCGTTGGCGCCATTGGTCGCCAGTTAAACTGTCCGCCGACGATGGTGATGACGAAATGGACGTCGATTTAGGACGACTCCGCCCACAATTGCCCACGCCAATCCAGCGGCCGAGTCGCTCGATCATCAGCCGCCGGGTGCACGGCGACATCGGGATGTTGCGATTGCGATGGCGGATCGTCAGCGTGAACACGGTGGCGCCGATCGTGATCGAGATTGACAGCATACTGCATCGGTCGAAAAAGTTCGAATGGGGACAGGTCTTTTGTGTTTTTTGATTGAAGAAACATTTTCAGATGGTTCGCTGCCTTTCGATATTTTGTGTAGCGCGGCGTGGAAGTGAGACCTCACGGAAACCCGCTGAGCAACATTTCATCTATACACCAACCGAGCGGAATTTAGCTTGAACTTTATTGGCCTTTGGAAAGGGCAGTGGAACTGCAGATTACAGTATTAGTAAAAACACTTATTCACACATTTTTGTTAACTGAACGCAAAGACAAAACTCAAACAAAGGTACACACTGGCCATTGGCCACTGACCGTGTTGGTCAATTTCTTAGATAGCGGTATGTTGATTTCAAGCGCCATGAAGGCAGCTAACTCTAAAATATGATATGCTTCGTTCGGCATGAATACATGGCCTTTACCTGAACAGAATGTATTGTCCCATGATCGGGAATCCAAACGAGGTCGCCGGCATGATCTCGACGAGCAGCAACAGGAACCAGCACAGTGAAATCAGCATGCTAATGAGCAGCATCATTCGTTGCTTGCTGTCCGCTGGTAGAACGTACGCGAACACGGTCATCCAGCCTACGAGCGGTTTTTTATTCAACGTTTTTTTGACATTTTTCGCAAGGTGATCATGGTCGAAAAAGTTTTGGTAAAGAAAGGGAAAATTCGCAGCAACAACAACAATAACGAACTGTACGGTATTTACCAATGACAGTGCACGGCAAGATGATGTTGCAGTTGTAGAAGAGAGGCAGCCGCCTGATGTGCAGCCCGAACGTGACGTCGACCCACATCTGGCGCGGGAAAAAATCAAAACTCTGTTGCGTAGAAAAAAACGCTTTTCCTGTTCTCTCGATGAGAAACTAATAGTTAAGACAAAAATAACACAAACAAACCAAATGCTCACCCTCTGCCCGCAGCAGGTGGTGTAGATCTCGACGTTCCTCTCCGCCGTCACGTTCGTCAGATCCCACTCGGCGTTGCGCGCGTAGTTCGACAGATCCATGCCGACGTTCGTGGCGGTTCGGTTCGGCTCGCCCACTGTTTTTGTGGAAAAAAGTTTTGTTATTGTTTTTTTGGAAATTTTTTTTTCTATAATTCTGAGTTGTCCGTTCCATCCAAAAGTTGCTTAGAAGTCCTAGTCTGAAGACTACTGTGCACACAGTTACGACAAATTATTGCTACACAGCACACAGAAACACCATTGCACGTATGATTGAGGACACTTCATGTGATGTTGTTCTTGGGTTTTGGCCAGAGCTCACCCAGAAAGACGCCGTCGAGTTTAGGGCGCCCATCGGGTTTTCTCGGTGATTAAGTGCCTACACACACATTTCGTGTGAATGCGCGTTTGTGGACTGTGCAACAAATCACTTTGTCATAAACTGCGTGCATACGGTCTTCAAACGTCAAGAAAAGCAAAAAAAGCTAAAACGCAGCCAAACCAAATGAAGTTTCGTAGAGTCTCAGAATGTGCATGTCCACGTCCGCAGCGTCATATGTCCAAGTGCCGAATTTCACCTCGCATTTTTGCTCGTCGTATGGAAACATCGCGATGTTGACCTGTGTGTGTGTTTTGCCTGGATTTCGAGGCATGAAGGTGATTGGCTGTTTTAAAATGCACTTGTGCGATGCTTTATTTTGTTTCAGTTTTCTCAGTGTTCTTCTGCTCTGAAATCCCTTTAAGCATGACCGATCAAAATGACGCTTTCCTTAAAACATCCGCTTTGCACAGTAAAACCTTTCAAGTATTCTTTGAAATGTTTTATGTTCTTATTATATGTTGAAAAGAGCAGTACATACGGTGTGGCCGAGTAAACTTTTTTTCAGCGCGCGAAATTAGGAAGTAAGGAAAGTAAGGCGCTCAGAAGGAGAATGGTGTATCAAAGTTGACGTGTTTCTGTTGTTTATTCGTGGTATCTGTTCATTCCTTCTGCATGGCACACTTGATTATCAGCGAATATCTTAGCATTTTCGAGAAAGGCAATTGCCAAGTCTGCGACCAATCTCGACTTGATAAAAAAGACAAGGGCTGCCTTATCTAAGATATTCGGCCACGACTCTTCAAAGTACACGTGTTCACATAATAGCGTATGCTCAAAAACTTCTTAAAATAACTATTGACGTGCCCAGTGAAACGCAACTTGCCGAGCAGGACACTTTGATCAACATCGGCGGCTTCCACAGCAGCAGGCCGCTGTGTGTCACGTACACCTGCGTCATGCTGCGAATCTCCGGGCGGCCGTCGGCACTTTTTTGGAGTTTTTTATTGTTCTCCGCAATTTCAAACAAAAAATAGCAGTTTCCTTGGCTTTTTGAAACACAGACAGATATTGAATGTTTTAGAAATGACTGCATTCACTGCATAATGCCTTCTCGATAAACTAAAAAAATTCCGCGTCAAAAAGCCTTATCATTCTCTGTTTGTTAAAAGAACACAAAACGCCGTGTCGGTACTTGCATCTTTTTGATATCTCCTTGAAAAATGAATCAATCAATCAACATCAGCCACACATTTCACTTTTCTTTTAACCAATTCTAAGCAAAAGAAGCAAAAGAAGTCAACAGTCAACTGGGAATTTTTCAAACTTGATAAAAAAATTAAGAACAGAAGCCAACTTGTTGTAAACAACCACGTCAGGCACCCAGACCTCGCAAGCCGGAATGTGTATGAACGTAACGTTGTCGAAGTCATGCGGCTCCCACGAAAGACGTTTGTCCTGCCATTGCTGCAGCAATAATGGAACTGCTTTTATGCTGTTTTTTAATTTTATTTGTAAAAACACAAGCAGCTTATTGACAAGATTTGATGACACAAAAGCAGAGTCACAACTAAAAGAGAAGTTTAGAAACACGTTCATCGATACCAATTCTAGCCACAAGTTGGCGGTGAAGATCTGGCGTTTTTCGTTCTGAAAAAAATGCGGGAAATCAGTTGTCAAACGAAATGCGCTACTTTTGTACTGATCCAATGAACCAAACCAAATCCAGTATCTGTATTAACGCGGCTGTGAACTGGACTATCAGCGGACCACAGGTGGAGCACGGGCGAACCTGGAAACCTTTTTTCAGTGAGAAATAAAACTTTTCTTGTTATATAACAGTTATTGTGATTGATGTTACCGTGGCTAGGTCTTGCATAAGGCTAACCCCGTTAATAAGCCCCCTTTTATTAGACTATAACAGGGCGGCTAAGCCAACAATTCAAATTTTTGAACGTAGCATGGTAGTAGCTATAATATGTACAGTATGTTCGGTTAAACCTGTCCCCTTTTTCGCAGAACACAGAGCAAGCGCAACTTGGAATTACAGCAAGAAGAATGAAATGTATCAGGCTGGGTTGAAACCAGACACCCTTATTGCCTAAATTATGTTTTTTTGCAACTCCAATTCTGTGTTCTTGCTTCTTTCGCGGGTTAGCAATCCATGAAAAAAGTGACAGGTTTAAACGAACAAACTGTAGTCTATTATAACGTCTGTTTGTGAAACCTCACTATAAATTTGTAGAAATTCCCTTGATTTCAAAAAAATCTTTTCCGTTCACCTCCCGCATGTACGAGTACATCAAATGCGAATACAAGCGTTCCAGACCAGTTTTTCGAATCGGTTTTCGTTTTGATGCTGTAAAAACCGTTTTTTTGTTTTCAAACAAGAGGTGACGTTTTTGTTGGTGTTCAATATGAAAGTTTCTACATATATTCACCTGTGGTATCAATAGCATCGCTAACAGCAACAGCCAATGAATTCGTTAAAACCGCTGATACTATTAGTGGTAGGATATTCATAATATCTAGATACTTGTACTTTTTGTGCAGCGCTGAATCTTGCTTTCGGAAAACAGTCGAGTGAAAAACTTATAAACACGTTTTTTGAAGACTGTTTGAACTGTTTGGACTAGAACTAGTTTGAAGCTTTCTTTTCGGCTGTCGGGCGATGGTTGAAAGGTCAGTTTTAATCGAAGATCAATTTTAATCTATTTAGCGCCACCGCTTGCTGCTGGAGCTTGTGTGTTAGAGCGCCCGGCCAGAGCTCAATTATGCTGCCACAATTTTAATGTTTATCTTCGTGTTTTCGTGTCACAAATTCAATTTCAGTCATTCTCTGGACTACATGTGCAACATAACATGTCTGACTGACTGAAGTCGAAAAACGTCATCATTTGTCACGAAAAGTGAAATAACTGGCCAGGCGTGGCGTCAACTAAAGTGATCACTGAACAAAATGTGTACACAACTTGTGGAAACAGAAAAGAATACACGCGCATAGATACCAACTCATGTATTTTTTGCACATTGGCTTCACGCAGGTTTTTTTGCATCCAGCAACGCACTTCAAACTGCACTGCAAAGGTGCAAACTGCACTTTTTTAACAATGAAATGCAGTGCAGGATGCAGTTCGATGCAAGAAAAATTTTCAGGGTGTTGCGTGCACACAGTATTTTTTTGCTTGAAAGTCGATTTATTCACTCTTGGAAGCTTGAGTTTTCTTTAAGTGTTGTGTTTGTGTTTTTGTTGTTGTTGAAGACGTTCCGCGCGGCGCTGTTTTGAACAACAATTCTTCGATATGCAATAACCTGTTTAAAAAAAGATTTTTGTCAAATTTTCGTGTTATAATGTAAATGCAGATACAGAGAAGAGAATATACAGTTGGTCAATATTTTTCCAAAACACCTGTTTTGGGGACTAGCTCAACTGATATTGCAAAGCTGCAATGTACATGTATAGCGAAGAAAAACGTTGGAAAAACTATTGCATCACTTTTCTCGATACAATGGGCAATCATGGCTTTGAAGTTGGTTCCGCCGCAGATGTTCTTCCAGAAACTATGTACGTGGTCCTTAGAAACGTTGTACATAAGTAGTGTTGGGTCGGTTAGGGGTTTCGTTAGTTCGGTTCGGTTCGGTTTTGCGGATTTTTTTAATTTTTCGGTTTTGGTCGGCTTCGGTAACCGAAACATTTTTTGCTTTCGGTTTCGGTCGGTAAAAATGACGAAAGAACGCTTCGGTCGGTTCGGTTTTCCGTTTCGGTCGGTTACCGACCCAACACTCGTGAATAGTTAATGGCGCGCCTTTTGGCTACACATGTACAAAACTTTATTTCACCGTACCAATGGCAACAGTCAGTGCGATGATTATGATACCAGCGCACGCAGCGCCAATGCTGATGCCTAGAACTTGACGGGTCAGCATTCGGTCGGTCGGTTTGTGGCCATTGTCTGCGGCGGCGGTGTTTGGTTGTTGTTTCGGTTTTCGCGAAACTTCGAACTTCGATTTCAAGATTTCCGCACCGGTTTGATTGGTCTGGTTTTTGATTTGTTTAACGGCTTATGTTGAAGCCCGTTGAGCAACGTCACCGTTTACGTCACGTCACGTCACGTCACGTCACGTCACGTCACGTCACGTACGATAAATCCACTGTACCAGTCACGAAAGACAAGCAAGGTCCTCTGTCTGACCACCAACCGCAATAATCACATTAAGTCAAACCTTAGTTTTATTGAATTTGTTTGCGACTTTGTTTTTGTGGTTGTTTAAAGTTTTCAGAGATTTGCGGTTTTTGGCATTCTCAGTATGTTGGGTGCTGTTGCGATTGCCAACGTTATTCGTGTATGCCTTTGTAACTGTTGTTGTCGTTGTTGTTGTTGAATTCCAGGAATTAGCTTGGCTGGTGGTCGTAGTCCCTGGAAAGCAAACAAAACGGCAAAACTGAAACTGTCAAACAAAAGATGCGGGGCACTTTTGTTCGAAACAATATACACCGAAACTAAAGTTGGCCTCAAGCACCCGATTTGGTGGCCCACGGACAACACGAGGCGTTGGAAACTGTCGCCGTCCGTAGCGAGCTCTTTCAAGGGGGTCACAAAACGTCATCCGCCCATCTATTTTCAATTATAACCGGAATTTGCTACCTTCTGCTTCGGATTTCTTGAAGCGATGGAAGAGGATCATCAAAAAGAACACTCAAGAATCGTGTGGTCAATGTAGCCGTTTGGGTACCATGTTTTTCTTCGAAACTGTTTCGTTCATTTTATGATACATTCTGTGTTTTGCGTGTTTTCGATGAAGTAAAAGCCTTGGAGCTCATACAATACGAATGCCGTAATGGTTTTGATCAAACTTACGTGTCTGAGTTAGAATTGCCGCTAACAAGAGACTGAAAACGAGTAGACCATGATGCATGTTGACAAGGACCAGTGGTGTTATTGAGTTACTTGTTCGGCGACCGAAAACTAGTAATGATGATGATGAAAAAAATTCAACGGATAAGTTAGGATTTAGATTGATGAGCTGATTAGAAGAGATTGAGAAATCATCTACTATACTAAAAAAATACTTTGTCTGTCTGTCTGTCTGTCCGTCCAACTTTTTGCTATTTAAGGTAGCGAAATCAAACTGGTGCTATCACTTTTTAACAATTTTTCTATGCGAATCACTTTCTCTCTTTTGGTGTTCAACAACGAGTCATCATGATTCATTCAGTTCTGTCATCAACGTTCCGTCGCAATGGTCAGCTTGGTTGGTGGTGATGTAAAAAGATGAGATTATGTGCGGGAACGAATTGCTCCAAAGAAGTCAATATCTCACAGAATGGACGGCACATTCGATTATGATCGATAGCAAAAACTGGAAAACGGGTCTCCCAATAAAATGAATTTACGACTTTGAAAAACCAACATAAACAAAATTGACTTTTGAATTTTTTCACACAAAAGTGGTTTTCCTGTGAATAATAATTGAATCCCTTTTTTCTGAACCAAATACACGGCTTACGTTGATGCGGAACATTCGATCAAAGCAAAATGAAACAGTTCATGAAGATCGATTGTGAGAGCACTAAACAAACAGCAGTTTTTACAAGATTTTAACTAAAAATCTGTGACTTTCAAAAAGCAAAATTGTGAACCCAAATTTGCAATCTTGAAACAGCAGAAACGGAAATGTTGTTTAAAAAACATTTTTGTGCAAAAGCGGGCTTACTATAAAAATACAAATGGGATTGCGCAAATAAACGGGTATCGATTCCGGCCAGTTCTGTAAAATAAACGGGCCTGTGGGTCAAACTTAGGGACTTTGAAAAATGAAATTGTCAAACAATCAAGTCACGTTTGAACAATTTCAGTCAACCAGAAAAAAATTAACGGGAACGACTTGCCTTTAACAGAGTTCAACTTAACTAACCGAGAACAAACGGGAGCAGCAAATGTAATTTGTTTAGAAAAAAGTTCTCAACGATTGCAAAATCAGCGAAACAGCTGTAAAAGAATCATTTTTGACATTGACTGACACTAATTGACTGACACCAAATCGAAAAGCTTGAAAACAAACATTTGAAACGTTTGAAAAGCCCTTTCAACAATTGAGCGGGTTCTCGAAATAAAAAAAAAATACTTGCTCCAAAAAATAAACGATATCAAGGAATTTAAACGCATGAAAGCTTTGGTTGAAAAATCAACACGTTTCCAGTTCCAGGAAAACAGAATCAAATAAATGACGATAAATCCGCGGGTGCACCTTGCTGTTAACAAAATCGCAAACATCTCTTACCCGGGCCGTAGGCACGGGTCAACTGCTAGTCAATAACAAAACACCGGGACTACTGTGTGCTCCAACGGGTGCACAACAGACCACGACACAAACCATCCCACCAAAAAAAGCACACCAATCGATGCAGCACGGCATGCGAGTGCTTTTTGTTGCGACACTATTTACGCTTTTTTCTTCTTGATTTTCGCTTCTTGTTTTGCTTTCTTCTTTTTATTCTTGTCCCGTGTGTTTCCAACCGGTCGGTAGAAGACGCGCAAATGGCAGAGTGAACGAACGAACGAACGGCGACTTTAGGCGATGTCTTTTAGTGCCAGGGCTAACCCAGAAACGTGTACAGAGAACGCCGTCGAGTAGAGCGCCATCGAGTTCTCTCTGTCATTAAGTGGGTTCGGTTTCAATTCAGATTTTGAAAAAAAATCGGAACGGCTACCGCTTCGATGCGGTTGTTGTTTCATTTTCGGTACGGTTTCGGAACGCGGTTTGTCAAAACAATACTCACGGAATACGCGGTTCCATAACCTCATTTTTGGTCACCGCGGCAGCACTACAATATGACACTGCACAGAACAGTCAATCTCTGCAGTTACGCAACGAAACTTTTTAGGTTAAAAAACATTTTCCCCTAAATAGTTTTTGTTCGCTTAAGAAAATGAAATCTGAATCTGCACTGGTTTATTATGCATCTGCATCAATAATCGCACGAACTATTGCATCTGAAATCTGCATCTACGTACACGTACATGCATTTTGCATTACTTTTCTGCGTGTTGTATGTGACACAGGGAAAAGAACGATCCAAATGTACTACACTATGTACATATTTCATACATAGCAGGAAGCTCCCATATTTGTTTAGGTATGTACATAGTTTGACCATAGCATCTTAATTATGCATACATAACTAACAACAGACATAATTAGATACATACCTGTTTGTCTTGCCCCCTTAAGAGAGCGTGTATCTGCATGCGTGTGAGGGGTTTCCATAATTGCAAACATATTTATTGCATACTTAGTCATAATTGTCTGACTGCGCCATAATCGCATATATGTGATACATACCCTACACCTCGATGGCTCAGTTATGTTACGCCACTATGGTACATACCATATACGTCGATGAGCCAATTATGTGTGCCACTATGGTACATTTGGGGTACATTTGGAGTACATACGTGTGTACATTTGGCGTACATTTGGATAGTTCTTTTCCCTGTGTGAATAATGTTTGAGTGTGAGAACAGCCTTATTTACCAAATCGTACCTGTCTGGATCATTTGCGAAAGACCGGTTTGCAGGAACATGAACAGCTTGCTTGTTCGTGCCTTGCGCAATTGACCTTCAATATAATCAATGAAAAATTATAATGTGCAAACTGAAAAGCTTCTTGGATACTTAGCAACAAAAAGTTAACCGCCCATTCTTATTCAAAGCATTTAGGCTTTCAAGACAATCCAAACCTGCTGCTTTTTGGTGCAAAATTATACACTAGACGTTTTTCCGAAGCCGTTATTTCGCGTGATAACCTGCAGTGAATGTCGGGTCTTGTGCTTAGTTTCGAAAACTCAGGTACGAAAACTTAGGTGCGAAAACTCTGGTGCTTAGTTTCGATTATCTTCGATATAAACAGTAAACAATCCGACAACAAATAGAACTTTTGCAATTTGCATGCGTTTTCCGTTCATTAATTAAGGGAGATTAACGAAGCGCTAAGTCGCAAATCGACAAGGTTTCAAAATCTTTAGCGAATTGGATTGCTTATTAGTTTTGTGATTAAAAGTTCACCAGTGAAGCGGTGCCGCAAAAGTTCCGTGGAAATCCACTGTGTGTCCGGCAGCATTTGTGTTATGAAAATTCACATTATTTTTGGTGTATAATAGCGAAATCTTCTTTTTATTAAAACTGTTTTCCGATTACTATCCTGATTAATTTTGAAGTTTGTTGACTCGATTTGAACTTCGAAGATTTCACCCTACAAACAAGTTTATTTAAAGAAAATTTCGTTTCAATCCATAAACTCCGCAGTGGAACATATTCCTTCTGGGCAACATCGCTCATGTCAGATCAAAGCGAAAACAGCGAAACAGTCAAGTAGTGTATTGTGGATTTATCTAAACGTGTCCGGACTAAAATGACGTCATTTGGTTTAAAACGCCCGTTTGTCAAAGTACAGGCACTAAAATTTTAGTTTGGTGTGACTGATTCGACATTCACCATTTGTTTATGGGAAGAAATTGGCTAAACGGAAAGTCTGGTTTGCTGTGAACGCATGTTTGGCGGCACATGACGTCATTTCAGTGGGACACGTTTGAAGAAATAGGTCATAGAATGAGCTCAACTCCATCGTAACCGTTCTGACAAGGCGCATTCATGATCGATGACTTTTCGTTGTTTTCACTTCTCCAGCTTCGTTTTTCTATCGACGCACAGGCACATCCACTTTTCAGGAACGCGGCAAAAACGGCCACAGATACCGTATTACCCCCAATAAACCCCCATGGGGGATTAATACGTCAGCGACTTTTAGGGGTGGGGGTTTATTGGTGGGGGGGGGGATTATTGGTGGGGGGGGGGGGTTTATTATACAAAAATTTCTAGGGGTGGGGTTTTGTTGAAAAATGGCAAATATACCTTGCATGGCAGGTAAAAAAATTGCAAAAACTTTTACTTTTCCAAAAATTTTCCTTTTGAAAAACCTTTTTTAAATAAAAAACCATTAACATCCATTTGGGGCCTTTGGTAGCACAATTTCACTAATGTCACTGCATTCAGCCACTGAATTCGCTGGGTATGTGTTTCAAACAGGTTTCCAATTAACCCCCATGGGGGATTATTTGTGGGGGGGGATTATTTGGAAACTGGTCGGGGGGGTGGGGGTTTATTGGTGGGGGGGGATTAATGGTGGGGGGGGGGTTTAATGGGGGTAATACGGTAGACCATTTTCAGACAATAACAGCAACACCGTAATATTCAAAGTCATGCACTTCATCAGCACAATTTTGACCAAGTTCATTTTGTGTGGCGCGATTCTCGCCATCACACGACCAGCGTACGGTTTCTTCGATTGGCCGAACAATTACGATGACAGTCAGGGACCAGTTTTATGAAGCTCAATAATTGAAAATACTCCCTGCCCAGTCACAAACGGCAGTCCAGTTGAAAACTTGAATGTCGGGTTTTGCCCGAGTGTTGCCTTATATGTTTTTTTAGGATCTGCGACTTAGTGCGTTTGCAGGTTGAAAGGAAAGTTGTTTCAATATTAATGTGGCAATGCAAAATCGCGACCTTATTTAGGGGACTCGGATCAATTTACGATTTTCAAATTTTCACCTCAAAACCACACTCAAATTCTTGCTTCATCCAAACACTCTCGCCACAACAAGTCAAGTGCAAGAGTGGATTGTCGAGTACTAAACACATTTTTAAAAGTTATCCAATCGCTTCGTAAAACTGCTCCCCCTCCCCAACGAGAACGACGACCTGTACCACTATTACCACTCGATAATCCCAGTGCCAATTTTGAATCGTCCGCGTCGCGCGATGCTTGACGTTGACCAGCTGCTGTCGGCTCGCCAACGCCGCTACCGCCCGGTGGCGTCATTTTTTGGCGTCAGTCCGAGACTGCGGCCGAACTGGCACCGTCGAGCGATGCTGTCCGTTGGCAATCTGCTTGGTCGTGACTGAGTATATCAGGGATTGAAATGTGACAGCAATAAAAGAAGTCGACTTTTTGTGAATCATTATGTTTGCAGCGGTTTTTATTTTGGTATTTTTTGAGATTCAGTCAGTCGGAAACCGGACAAACAATTTTCTCGCTAATAATACAGAGATGACGTTTGGACGAGACGATTGAAACGTGATAAAGAAATAGATGAAAGTGCTTTTGTCTGGTGATCATAAACTCAAATTGTACGTATCATGATTTTGTCGTGATTTCACGTACATTCAGTCGTTTCAAACTGAAAAGGTTTGGCATTAAAAGCACGTAAAAATGAGTCCAGTTTTTTTGAATAGTACGAAAACTTAGCAATTTATGTGGTGATCGGTTTGTCTCTTTTTATTTTTCAATGATATAATCGGCCAAAAACTCACGGGATTAGAACAATTCTCTGGCAAATTCAAAAACAAAAAACAATAAACAGAGAAGTGTCCAGAGAACGCGCATTATTTCAACAGAAATTTTCAGAAAACGCATCAGAAATCAAGTTCACCATGACACAATATCGATGCTTTCAACAAAAACAAAACACGGCAAAACCGTAAATTTTGAACGATGGCAAGTAAAATAAAATACCCACAAAACAAAAAAAGACCAAATAGCTAAGGATGTCCTAAAAATAAAAACAGCTAATTTCTCAAGTCACTTTTCGGTGGAAATACACTGCATCTCGAGTCATCACGCGAATAATTGAGCATAAAAACTGAAAGATATTGTTGTAAAGACCTGGTCTTAAGACATTGCACTCCAATGTCCAATGGTATTTCTGTGGGTTGACCAAAAAACGTTGAACAACAAATCTTCCCTTCAGGCAATCATATACTTCTCAACACACAAAGATAGTTGTATGTGTAGGAGTGCAGTGTCTTCAGACTAGGAGTGTTACAGCAAAAATAAACTTTTAAACCCTTTGCAGATACAGATAAAATCAGGACTAGGAGGAATGCCCACTGATGCAGGAGCTCCAAGTTTGCCATAACTGAATACCCCTGGTTTTCCTGTTTGTGTGCAGAAATTTAGGGTGATTCAAAAAACTTCGGTTTTTTTGGTAATTTTTAAAAAAACTGTTCTTTCTTAGCACCACCTTATGCTGCGACCGCTGCTTCTCCAACTCACCAGCTCTCTAAAGAATTGCCGAAAAGATTGGAGATAAAAAAATTTAATGACCAAAAATCATGGTTTTCAATGTCCGCAACCTAAATGTAACCTTCATATGCGTAATCAAAGAGTACTCACTCAGATCGCAAAACCTGAAGCTCTCGCTTCAGCAAAATGTTCCCTCACGAGTCACGCCATGAGTTTGAAAAAGTTTTTTTATGTGCCACAGTTTGCCCAAAACCTACATGTATATCCCGGTTTGTATGTAAACCCCCACTCCTCCGATGTTATCTGCAGAGAGTGATGATTGATAACAGTGAAATACCGCTGAATTGAATCATTGTAAAAATGGAGCAAAAATCAATACACTAATATGGTGCAATCCTGAAAAGAACAACGAGACAGTTTTTTGAAAACAAAAAATACCATCATAAAAGCATTAAAAAAATCTTGGTTCCAGTATATTGTTTTTGATATTCAGTGATAATGCAGACACAAAGGGAAAAAGTGCGTGTCTAATGTCGAACACAAAGTACAAAAGGTACAAAAATAACGTGTAAAGTTCGCCCATGAACCCCCAAAAAAGAGCATTCATACATACAACCATACAACCTACTCAGTTTTTGTAAACGTTTTAGCCTGTATTGCAGGCTGCAGAGCAAAAGATCACTTTACCTCTTACTGTCATGCTTCAATGAACAGACACTAAAAACCCGCGTTATCAACAAAGAATCTGGTTCAATCATCAAACCCCGTTTCCAAGCGTCGGTATTCGGTGCACGCCTGATGAAGCTAAGCACTGTTTTTCACACGTGTGTGCTTCGTTTCAAAAAACCTCAGCCTTATTTATCTCTTAGCCTGATCTCTTAGCCTTATTCAGTTTCGTCTTTACGGCTAAAAGATGGTACAGTATGGCGAATAAATAAAGCAGTCCATCAAGGCGGGATCAGTCGCAGACCAGGAGTTGTCTTTTTCAAAAAAAGACAACATAATTCCCAACATGTCTGCAAAGAAGAAACGATGAATATAATAGCACAAAGAATTTGGTACATGATAGTGTTTCTGAAACGGTTTTATCTTTCATTCAAGTTTCGCGCGCTCCTTGCACCCTGAAAAAAGCTGCCCTGTTTACTCGGTCATTCCGCATGTAGCATTCAAGGCTTAGCTTAGGTTTCGCTCGATGACTCAATACAAGTGCATAAGTCATCATCGTGACGTAGCACATAAATCCATTGGCGAACATTGGAACGGATGATGGAGAACATCGAATGCGTCGCACATTTTATCCATCCATTCACCAGTACGGATTGTCGTCCTTGATGTGTTTCCAGGCGCCAAACTCCGCCCAGTTCGCGAGCTGCAGCGAGGCGGCGTCGGCGGTGATGGGTGCGGGCGGAGTCGGATTCGCGGCGATCGGATCGACCCAATAGCCGTTTCGCGCGCTCTCGCGCTGTCTCAATTTCTCTTCGCGGCGTTTCCGCAGCAACGACTCGGCGACTACGACATAGTTGCGTCCGCCGTTGTTGTCCCACATCTCCGGTCGTTGCACGCCGTCGCCCGCCGTTCGATAGCCGACGCAGAACTCGAGCTGTTCGCAAACGTCCGGCTGGTCGCGCGGCAGCGTCACCGAGAACGAGAAGATGTCGAAGTAGTCGCTGCCCGACTTGTGCGCGGCGACAGCGTCCGCCGAATGCAGGCGCCACTGGTCGCACGTCCAACGGACGAACACGGACTTCTCGAAGCAGTAGTTGCGTACGCGAATGGTGCCGATCAGGCGGTGCACGTCGTTGCGAATCAGCGCGTTCTCGAGCGAAACGCCTGAGCGAGCGGAGCGATAATAAACAATGGCGCCTGAGCGTGAATTGTGGTGCAAAATGTTCTAAGCAAGGAGTTGGTTAGTTTACTTTACTTTATGTTTACTTTTTTGCAGTGTCGCACACGCGTAACTTATTGCGAGCTCTTGCAAGCTAAGTGCGCGCTCTTGAGATACAGAAACAAATATTTTCCACGCTTATCAGCCTATTTCATGGCCAATGGCAAGACACACGCTGATGCGCACCAATATGCGCACCGGGTCGGGTGTTTGTTCGTTTTTACTCTCGTCCAAAACAGCTCTAAACACGAAAAACAGAAACCAAGTAAAAAAGCACTAGCAACTCGCGGCCGACCTTGCTTCTCTACGGCGTGATAGAATCGCACGTAGTCGCTGATCGGCTGCTCAAAGTCGAGCGTCCAGCCAGTGGGCGGCTCGCCGGCCTCGTCGTACGAGACGCCACGGACGCGGTCCAAGGCGCGCAGCCAGTTCGTGCCGTCCGCCAGCGTCGGCTGATCGGGCGTCTCGTGGAAGTAGCGCGTCTCGTGCAGCTGCCGGCCTTTCTCGTCCGCGAACGACACAATTCGATTCAGCTTCGTTGTCGGACTGCTCGTGCTGCTGCTTGCACTCGTCGTTGCACTGTCGTCGTCGGCGTCGTTCGCACTGGCGCTCAACGGCGTTTCCTCGAGCGCGTCGACGGCTGAGCGACGTTTGTCGCTTGTGATGATCGTCGATTCGCCGACGGTCTCCGGAGGCAGGCGGCTTTTGTTCGATTGGTCGCTTGCCGAATCAGTGGCGTCATTACTGACACTATTACTGGCGAGCATGTCGTCCAGTTGGCGACGAATTGCCGTGAACGCGAACAGCGGATTCGAGTCGATCGCGAGAACGGGCGGCGACGGCGCGAACATGTCGACGATGGCAGGCGGTTGCGAGCGCGCAGCGTCCGGCATCTGCAGCGGGGTGCCCAGCTGCACAGAAGTTGCGCGTTTTCTTTTTTGTTTTGCATTGTTTCTGTCAAAATTACAGTGTCGTCCTTGTTCGTTGTTGAACAGTTTCACGTTTTTCACACGCGACAAACGCGTGATATAAGGTGTATCAGCATCAGCAACATACCGTACCCTATTTCCGAGACGGCAACCCTCTGACCAATCAGCTCTCAGGAAAAAATGTTTCGGTAACACTTCGGTGATGGCCGGGAAGCGCTTGTTAAGAGCTTTGCATTGGGTCGGGTGCTCAGAAACACTCAGAATTCACGTGCTAGTGCACCAACTATGGCTGAACCAACGATTGCATCAATCATTGCACTGGTTTGGCATGCACTTAGAAGCCGTTTCGTCAAAAAAATAAAAAAAACCGTCGTCCAACCTTCCAGCGTCGCCGGATGGTCGTCGGTGACTGTCTGGAATTGTCAACATTAGTCGTCTTCGACTTGGAATAATCAATTGAATTGTTCTTCTCAACCTTCGAATCATCATTTGGCAGCCGCACATCAACAAGCGGCTTATGACAGTGTTTGTGGAATCCATTTTTCAAACGATGACTATCGTCAGGACGCTGTTCGTGATGTTTTATTGGTGGACTTGGTGGCTTCGGCTCAATCGCAAACGGATGACGAGTGTCGGTTAAAGTGTGCGCTGCGGAATTATTGGTGAACTCTGCTGATTGGCTGCTACTGGTGTTGTGCTCGAAGCACAGCTCCGCTCCGGAGTCACGGTCCGAAATCGAGTTGAAATTGTGCATATATCGTTGTTTCTTCTTGTTTCTTTCTGAAAAGTTTTCATTGTTTTTTTTTTTATCAGAGTCAGCGCAGGTTCAAGCACAAAAGCTGCTTAAAAAGCTGCAGCAAAAAGCTTTTAGCGAGTTTCTCGCACAGGAAAACTGAAAAACAAGAATAAAATAACGCGCTGATTGGCTGGAGCAGACGCTGCGGTCGAAAGGACTGCCATGCCGTTAGCACGATGCCAAGTAAAAATAAATTTTAGAAAGCGCACGTAGATTGCCAGCTAATTTACGTCAATCGAGATCGGATGAAAAAAACAAAACCACAGTTCTCATTTGGCAAGGTAAGAAACAAAGAACACAAACGCCAAAAAATCAGCGAACAGCCGCAGTTAAAACCATCGAAATAAACACGGCAATAAATCAAAGACAAAACGCAAAAAGAGAGCCGTTTTTGACACGACTCTGAAGCGACAGAAAAACGACAAAAAGGCGAAATCAAACGCGCTTTGCACGGTCGCTTGTTTCTGATTGAACTGAACTTTTCAATAAACAATTTTTCTGCAGCATGTTGCGGTAGAAAATTATACTTGCAAAACTCATACACACCTTGCTGGGCAGACCTTACTTTGAAGTTACACCTGTCTGAATCAATCAAATTCAAAAGTTTTTTGTTCGACCAAACCATGAAAAACTCAAGAGAAAAACATTCAAACTTGCGATAATTTACCGCTAATTCAAACTGTTTTGGCAATAACAATACACATTTGCGTAAAATAACACAGAAAAACACGGACAACAGAAGAAAAACGTTTTCACTGTCATAGAATCTTCTCGACTGAACACAGTTTTCCACGCGTAAAATGTGCGTGCGTCTGGTCATCCCTACCGCAAACATAACAACGTACTGCGAAAGTCAGTTGCACTTGCTGAATGCCGAAACAACAGCAAGTGTTGTCATTTATCATTGTGCGATGCATTCACGTGAAATTCAGCTGCAAAAACAGTAGCAGTATCATGTAGTGACACTGGTAAAACGTGAGACGAGAATGTTTACTGGGAAACCCGGAATGCATGTGGAAATGGTAAAAATATACGTCCCAAATGTTTCGTTTTCTATCTATTCTGCTCGCGTGTAAACATTCACAATTTTTTCAGATAAGCATCTATAAATGTCAGTGTGTTTGTTTACCGTCAAATTATGCGTTGATTGGTTGGTTCGACTTGGAAAAGAGCTGTAGTGTATTATTTCAAAAAATATATTTTCGATGTAAAATTTGTGAAAAGAAACAACGGCAGCGAGTCGCAGACATCAAAATGAATGGATTTTTCGTTTTACGATGCCTTCACACGACGGAATGATTCAAAAAAGTCAAATGAAACTTGATAGCCCCCGAGAAGTCAACTAAACTTTTAAATTCGGATCAGCGTACCTGCCAAAAAACACACAGCCAAAAATCTGTGATCCAAACCAAAATACAATGAACATCCACCATCCAGACACTTTTTATCAGAAAACATTCTTCTGTTGTGCACGTATCATAAGCTGTTTGTGGATCCGTTGCTCATTTTTTCTGCCGACGCTCTCAAAAACTCCAGCTTGGAAGCGTGTTTTTTTTGTGACAGTCCGTGAACTCATTTATCTTATTCCAAAAGGCAAATAGGTATTCGGTTTTTCAGCAGCAAACCAGTCTTCGTAACGTGAATCGGTGTAACTACTGAAGTCAAAAGTTTATCTCTCAAAACGTGGAAAGCGACACTTTAAAAGTTCTCTGGTCTCAGTTTCATTTGTAATGCAATAAAACTGCGCGGTTGAGCTACTTTTCTTTTTCAATTTGCAAAATTTGAATTTGTCTCTGAGTTTATGCTGAGAATAGCTGTCTGAAGTTTTTTGTGTCTTAGTCTGAAATCGGTGACTTTTTTTAACACGATACGTTGTTATATTGTAAAAAAAGTTTTATTATCTTTATATATACTCACAAACAACAACAAGAGCAGCGCGCATTCAGTGTGCCTGTGTGTTTGTTTGCAACTATCTGCAACGCTATTGTCTATTTTTGCAAAGGAGGTGGAGTAATAGTAATAGTCGAATGGATACGTGGAAAAGTCGTGCAAAAAAGTGTTTTTGCAAACTGTGCAAAGCAAAAAGCAACAACAAAAAACTGGTCAAAAAGCTCCGCAGTTCAATCCCCGCAAACAGTAAGGAATAAAAAGCATCCATTTTTGGTTGTGAAGATTTTTATCAGTCAGCAAACCGCGTACATTTGCACTTTGCAGACAAAATCGTCTAAAAATAGGTTTTTTGATTGGCTCACATGTTTGTCAACAAAGTGCAACCCCAGATTATACAGGGTTTGCCAGAAAGTATTGGGTTACCTTTTGATTATTCATAACTCTTGTAATGTCCTACTTTAGCCTCATGCTTGGGACTCGCACGCACCGTTTTCCTTGTTCGTGCTGGGAGTGTGCGGCGTTACTGCGTATTACAGGGTGCGTGTGTCCAGACGCTCAGCTACTCGTTTCTGATTGATGGTTGTGACCGTGACTGATTGGTTTCTGTTGTTGGGTTTCAACTATTGATTGGTTGGTTCGAATTTGTTCCTTCTGTAAACTGGTTAATCCGGTGTGGTGACTTACTGCATAAATACCCGTGCCCGACTTGTTCGGTGTCAGGCAGTGTTTTATTTATTGAGCTTCTTGAGCTGCTGACCAATCCCTGTATTAAAGTCTGACAATTTTATTATGGCGGCGCCGTTTCATTTCCTCTTCTGTCTGACCATCCGAATACCGTATTACCCCCATTAAACCCCCCCCCACCATTAATCCCCCCCCACCAATAAACCCCCACCCCCCCGACCAGTTTCCAAATAATCCCCCCCCCACAAATAATCCCCCATGGGGGTTAATTGGAAACCTGTTTGAAACACATACCCAGCGAATTCAGTGGCTGAATGCAGTGACATTAGTGAAATTGTGCTACCAAAGGCCCCAAATGGATGAGTTAATGGTAATTTCATCACAAAAGGCTGTTACAAAAGGAAATCTCTGTGAAAAGTAGAAGTTTCTGCAACTTTCTTGCCTGCCATGCAAGGTATTTTTGCCATTTTTCAACAAAACCCCACCCCTAGAAATTTTTGTATAATAAACCCCCCCCCCACCAATAATCCCCCCCCCCACCAATAAACCCCCACCCCTAAAAGTCGCTGACGTATTAATCCCCCATGGGGGTTTATTGGGGGTAATACGGTAATAATAAAAGCAACAAAACCGGAATTGAGCTAACTGTAAATTTTTTAACGACCGGCCAACGCAAGCGCACACACACACACAATCCAAACGTAAACTGTTCTTCCACATCTCACAAAAGTGCAGGACAGGTCGACAACCAAGCAAACGTAGCCAAGCGTGCAGATCGCCGCATCGGCGCTTGAGGCCAAGGATTCGGAAAGAGTTGGATTTCAACCAGCTCAAAACCATTACACCCGGGCACGGCATTTCACTATTTCACCGCTCTAACTTACAATCCCAAGCGTCTAACTTTTGATCTGTGCAAAATTTCAGCTTTATCGAAAAGAACACGCTTGTTGAGTTGAACAGTAAAAACAAAAAAAAAGAAAAAAAATCCAGAAAATCGACACGTCAAAAAGTCGCTGCTAAGTTAGACACTTGGGTATGTATGTGTGTAAGTTTCAAACTTCAGCAAAATTGGCAAAGCCGTTCAAGAGTTATAAACATTTAAAAGGTGACACTCACTACTTCAGTTTACTGGCCCACCCTGTGTAAGTAGTAAAAAAGTATTGGTGATGATTATCTGAGGGAAGTTTTTGATAACAAAAATTACGGTTGTTTTTTTCTGCAATTTTTTGAGAGCCAAAAATGTGGAACACTTATGCTATGCCAGTGCATATGTCTGTGCCCAATAAGTGCTACTTTTTTCCGCCAAAATTTGCATGTCGTCAGTAAAGAGTTCTGGAAAGTTCTTTCAAAGAAAACGAAAAAACT
The DNA here is from genome assembly GCA_030248135.1 of Theristus sp. LFF4_11. NCBI lineage: Eukaryota > Metazoa > Nematoda > Chromadorea > Monhysterida > Xyalidae > Theristus > Theristus sp. LFF4_11. The sequence continues at coordinate 42,173 of JASANC010005087.1, forward strand.
TCAGGTTTCAAAATAAATAAAACTTCAGGTAGCTCTTTTATCTTTTTATTCGTCTTTGTTATTGTTCTGATAAGCCAGGATAGTTTTTCCTGGTTTTGAAAAACAGTTCAACAATAATAAACAGTGCGAAAGTTTCGTGGAATTCAGGCCAACCCAGACCCAGAATTAAAAAATGGCACGTGTGCAAAATGGTTGCTGGGACCTGCAAAACGTTCAAAAACAGGGTGCTGTACTGCTGTTCATTGTAAACAAGCTTGTTTTTTTGTGGGCTAATAAATTGAGCAGCGTGTTTGTGATTTTTTTCACCCTTTAGCGCGCTGTTTAAAAAAGATTTTCAATGCGATTTTGTTTTGTAAAACAAAACAAAAAATGAATAACCACAAGAACACAACTGCAGTCATGTTAGAAAACTAAAACAAAAAATACATTGAAACACAAAAACGAATAGAAGATCGTCTAAAAACGCACGTATTCTTGCGCGCAGCTGAATGGGTCAGAAATTTTCAAAGAGGTCAAGAGAACAAATTGATGACTTTTTGCAATAGCTCTGGCTATTGTCATTTTGCACAAAGGAAAAACGGTGCAGTCAATAACGAACTGTAGTTAAAAGTTTTATTGTATGCGCACACGTTCTATTTGGACGCACCGGAAAAGCTGCTCACTTGAAAAACAACAAGAAAAGTCGCAAACTCGTGATGCATCGTTATTAAAACAGCTGCATCTGCAGTTCCGGTGCTCCTCCTCTATAACACAGGAAAGAAAAATTGCAATAACAATAACAATTTTGATCATTTTCACCTTATCAGAAAGGCTTGGTTTAGGATTAGAACTAGGTTTAAGATTAGGAACTTACAACAAGTTTTTTCAAGCAAAATCTGATCAAAAATCAGAAAAAAATCGCTTTTAAAAAAGATTGTATACAAGCAGTTTCATGTTTGGCGTGAAAATTCAAAATTGAATCGGAGTGACTCGGTGTCCTTGTTATACGGCTGAGTATCATATCATATCATACACTGTCACTGCCACCATATTTTGAACTGCCGCATCAACAACGTGTTCACATAAAATTTCAATTTCATGACGTCTGCAAGCGTATTGAGCCGCAGAACTAACAGAAAAGACTAATCATGCGGATGCGCGAGCGAGCGCCAGCGAGCGGACAGCGCATCACGCATAATATAGGGTGGGCCAAAAAAAAGGTTCCATTTTCAAACGGCTGTCACTGGCTGGTGTTTTAATATTATGAGCTGAAATTTTCAGCACTGATAAAACATGCGTTGCCATTTTACTGACAAAAATTTTTTTCCGATATATAATTCCTAGCGCTCACTGTGGCAGATTTTCTAAAAAGCTCGAAAAATCAACAGATTGACTGAAATGAGTGCAAGAAAAAATTAGTATCAAGATGCGTGATTCAATTTTGAAACTGTTGCGAAGGTGACAAATTGGTCTTTTTGGATACCCGTGATAGTTCAAATCATGCGCTCAGAGTGGAAAGGTCTCACACTTGAATTGCATTTGAGCACCTCGAGCGAAATTCTGATGTTTCACAACGGACTCGAGTCAGCAGCCATGTGACTGCGACAGAAAGAATTGTTCAGTTGATTTTTTTTTGTTTTCTGTGTTGCTTTGTCTGTTAATTTGTTTCTTTTGAAAAGTTTTTCTGCGGTTTGAATAAAAACAGTGTTTCAGTTTTAGTTTTCTGCAGTTTCGTCATGGTTAAGTGGACAGCAGAACAACGGGTCTGGTGTGCTATCTGGTGGGAGCAATCTGAAAGTTTTTCTGCAATGACTCGCCAGTTTCGCGTAAAATTCCATCCAGCCGCTGCCGCAGGACAAACCTTGATGATATTTTGAATGTCTATGAGCAATGATTCGTTGTTAAATTCTTGGTTAAAAATCCGTTTTTTTTTGAAAATATGGGAATTTTTAGACATTGTGCTGTAAAACTGAATCTACTTCACCAAACTGAATAAAAATTTTGTCAGAAAAATGGCATCACATGTTTCATCAATGCTGAAAATTTCAGCTCATAATATTGAAATACCAGCCAGTGACAGCAGTTTGAAAATGGAACCTTTTTTTGGCCCACCCTGTATGAGCCGTTATCCCCTCGCGCGCTTTTTTCAAATTTGCTCGCTGCGTCCAGCGAGCATAGTATAAGCCACAAACTTGGTTCTGTGCACACGAAACGAACATTCAAAGTTGTGCTTGGAGCCGCGACAAAATTTTTATCCGACTACTTTTCATACGCTGTAGACACGAAAAAGATATTCTGAAATTAATGTTAATTATTCTTATATCTATTTTTTTCAGGTATGTAATCAACATGTGTACGCCCTCTCAATTTTTACCTCCGACACTTTCACAGTCGAACAAAAATGTTTCCTGGGGTAATTTCATCCGTAGATTTTGCTGTTTGGGTTAATTTTTTGCACAGTCAAACAAGAACGGTTCCTGGGGTAATTTCATCCGTAGAGTTTGCTGTTTGGGTTAATTTTTTGACACAACCTTGTTTTTGGGTAAAAATTGGGCATTTTTAAAAGTTCGCACGGTTTCAACCTGGTTTTAAGTGTTCGCCCTTTCAATTTTTACCTGGGACACTTTCACAGTTGAACAAATGTTTCCTAAGGGTAATTTCATCTGTAGATTTTAAAAATTTGGTTTATTTTTTTGCCCGGGCACTTTTTTGGTCAAAATTGTGCATTTTTTGAAAGTTTGTAGCATTTTGACTGGGTATCAGTTTTTCACTCTTACAAATTTTGTCTGAGCTACGAAATGTAGGGAAAATGTCTAGTCCGTAGGAATTCAATGCGCTGATTAGGGATTTTGGGTTAGTTTGCTTACATGAGCAACTCTAGGTGCTGAATCGTGACGATTTCGGGCGAATCGGCGATGGAAATTGGCGAAATCGGTCCAGAAACGAAAAACAAGAAAAGGGTGTTTTCCTGGGTAATTCAATGCGGTGATCACGAATTTAAGGTTAGTTTTTTTATGTGAGCAACTCTAGATACTGAATCGTGACGATTTCGGGCGAATCGGCTGTGGAAATTGGCGAAATCGTCCAGAAATGAAAAAGAAGAAAACTGTGTTTTCCACTGTAATTCAATACGCTGATCACGGATTTTGGGTTATTTATCTTGCGTGAGCAACTCTGGATACTGAATCGTGACGATTTCGGGCGAATCGGCCGTGGAATTTAGCGAAATAGGTCCAGAAATGAAAAACAAGAAAACGGCGTTTTCCATGGTAATTCCATGCGCTGATCACGGATTTTGGGTTAGGTTTCTTATGTGAGCAACTCTAGATACTGAATCGTGACGATTTCGGGCGAATCGGCCGTGGAAATTGGCGAAATCGGTCCAGAAACAAAAAACAAACGATTGTTTTCCAGAGTAATTCAATGCGCTGATCACGGATTTTGGGTTAGTTTTCTTACGTGAGAAACTCTAGATACTGAATCGTGACGATTTCGGGCGAATCGGCCGTGGAATTTAGCGAAATCGGTCCAGAAATGAAAAACGAGAAAACGGTGTTTTCCAGGGTAATTCAATGCGCTGATCACGGATTTTTGGTTAGTTTTTTATGTGAGCAACTCTAGATACTGAATCGTGACGATTTCGGCGAACCGCCGTGGAAATTAGCGAAATCGGTTTTTCCAGGGTAATTCAATGTGCTGATCACGGATTTTGGGTTAGTTTTCTTGTATTAGCAACTCTAGATACTGAATCGTGACGATTTTGGGGAATCGGCCGTAGAAATAGCATAGGCGAAATTGGCCTAAAAACGAAAAATGAAAAACCTGAGTTGTCCGGGGTTTAGAAGAATGTGTGACCAACGAATTGTGATTTTGGTCCGACCTTCGGGGCTTATGTAAAAGTCAGAATATTATCTAAAAATGCGGGAGACGCATATAAAAGGAGGAATATGGCCTTGTGTAAGCAGTGAAAGACTTGGCTCGACAACGCTTTTCAAGTCTCTGATGTGTTACACACGGATACAAGTACATAAGAGTCATTATTTTTTATTCTTTATTTCGGTTGCAAGTGGCAACCCTCGTACATTGTAGACAAATAAACTTTCACATTTGCTTTATTTCTAGCATTTAGCGACCACTAAAACCACTAAAATAACCATCAAACTTTAGATCGCTGACACTGGTTTGCACAAAGTGTATCGCAGAGGCATTGGGGAACGCAAGGTCTCCTTCTGTGGCAAAGGCAATGACTCACCGGTTCATCCTGTCACAAGAGTTTGGTAAAAAAGGGTGAAAATCAACGGAAGGCAACACTTTTTGCACTGGTGCTGCTGTGTGCACAGCGGTGCGTACGTTAGTAACAACGATACAGCTACATGCAGCAATGTTTTGCAATCTCTGATGTTTCCGTTTTTGCACAGAATTTACAGAATTTCGCACATGGTGTGATTTTAGACTAAACTGAAGAGGACAATTGAAAAATAACTTCAAAGTTTTTACGCTTTTCAGCAAGCTTTTAAACAACAAACGCGGCGCAAAAATATAACTCTTATGTACTTGTATCCGTGTGTACCACATCAGAGACTTGAAAAGCGTTGTCGAGCCAAGTCTTTCACTGCTTACACAAGGCCATATTCCTCCTTTTATATGCGTCTCCCGCATTTTTTAGATAATACCGTATTACCCCCATTAAACACCCCCCCACCATTAATCCCCTCCACCAATAAACCCCCACCCCCACAACAAGTTTTCGAATAATCCCCCCACAAATAATCCCCCATGGAGGTTAATTGAAACCTGTTTGAATAACATACCCAACGAATTCAGTGGCTGGTTGCAGTGAAAATAATGAAATTGTGCTACCAAAGGCCCCAAATGGATGAGTTAATGGTAATTTCATTACAAAAGGCTGTTACCGTATTACCCCCATTAAAACCCCCCACCATTAATCCCCCCCCGATAGACCCCCACCCCCCCCCCGACCAGTTTCCGAATAATCCCCCCCACAAATAATCCCCCATGGGGATTATTGGAGACCTGTTTGAAACACATACCCAGCGAATTCAGTGGCTGGTTGCAGTGAAAAATGAAATTGTGCTACCAAAGGCCCCAAATGGGTGAGTTAATAGTAATTTCATTACAAAAGGCTGTTATAAAAGGAAATTTCTATGTAGAGTAGAAGTTTCTGCGACTTTATTGCCTGCCATGCAATGTATTTTTGCCATTTTTCAACAAACCCCCACCCCTAGATTTTTTTGTAAATAAACCCCCCCCCCCCATCAATAATCCCCCCCACCAATAAACCCCCACCCCTAAAAGTCGCTGACGTATTAATCCCCCATGGGGGTTTATTGGGGGTAATACGGTATAAAAAATTCTATGTAGAGTAGAAGTTTCTGCAACTTTCTTGCCAGCCATGCAAGGTATTTTTGCCATTTTTCAATAAACCCCCACCCCTAGAATTTGTTTGTAAATAAAGCCCCCCCCCAATAATCCCCCCACCTATAAACACCCACCCCTGAGGTATTAATCCCCATGGGGGTTTATTGGAGGTAATACGGTACTATTAGAAAGTTCAGTGTCTTCAGACTGGAGGAGGAGTTCACTGGCTGGGCTGTACAAACTAGTGGGCAAAAACGCGACAGCAGCATTCAATGAAAGCGTAGCAAGATTCCGTGCTAACAAGAGAAAATTTTCCAATCGAACAGTAGTAAGCCAGAAATGCGCGCACGCCTGTTCGAAACTGATACAATAAATAATAACAAATTTCCCACACTAGCATGCCGCGGGCAGCAAGCACACCAATATACGCAGCTTTTCGCTCTGACCAAATGCGAAAACGAATGATTATCAATAGGTATGTGTGTTTCCAATGGAACGTGGGTGCTGCTTCTACGTTTTTCAGCTCCAGAAAGATAAAGAAGGTGTCTGCGAAAAGGGCCAGACAGCCAGGTCAAGAAAGCGCAGAAAACACGCTCTAGGATTCGCTACTTTTTCTCTGCTATAGTTGCCTTTTGATAAAAAAAACGCCTGATCAACCGGATGGCTTATAAATTTTGAAAGCTAACACTTCACCACATCGATCAGTTTCAAACGCTCGTTGAATAATTCAACGAACACCTTGCAATTGTGAGAGAATAGGGGAGAAATGGACTTTTTCATAAACGTTTCAAGTTTACAGCAAAAAAGGCCGTCACCATCTCATTTCCAAAAACTTTTCTAAATTTCCCAAAAACCAAAATAATGAACCAGCGAAAATCGTCTGGATAACCACAAAAAAGTGATGGTGATGAACGCGCACAACACAACCAAACCAACACGTACATGCAGTGAGTCGTGAACGTGATTTTTGTGTCTAGCCTCCAACGTGTGAAATGCGACTGACCATCTATAATACTATGATAGTAACTGTGTAATGGTGTCCGTTCCGCTACGTTGATTGGCTATTAAAATTTACAAGTTTGAGCCAATTTTGCTATTTAAGTCATCATCAGCTGAATACTCATACTCCATTTTCTAATGACAATGCAAAGTTTAAATCGTCATTCCACATGACTTTAGTCATCATGATGCCTTTTGCTCAAGAGCGACAACCAACAAGCGAGACAATCGTAAGAATTGCAAGGACTCCATTGTAAACGATGGAGTTTTTTCACAAAAAACGAGTTTTCAAAACAATCGCTTGCAAGTTAATCGCTCTTTTCACAAGGTAGACTTTTTATAAAGCCGGTGTTTACAACGACTATTTAGAAAATCGTTGCTTTTTCCTTCATTTGTTTTTTTATCATAGAAAATGCGTCACTTAGGATAGAAAAGCTACATAACAAAACAAAAGCGACCGTTTTACACAATGGGTACTCAGAAACGTGTTGCTTTTTGTTGCACTCGATCAATAAGAACTGGCTTAGGTTAGGGTAAGCGGGAAAAAGAAGTAAACATTCAAAACAAAAGCGGGAGCTTTGCTACGGGTATTCAGTAAAATGTAGAAAATCGTTGCTTTTTCCTTCATTTGTTTTTTTATGATGGAAAATGCGTCACCTTGGATAGAAAAGCTACATAACAAAACAAAAGCGACCGTTTTACACAATGGGTACTCAGAAACGTGTTGCTTTTTGTAGCACTCGATCAAAAAGAACTGGCTTAGGTTAGGGTAAGCGGGGAACAAAAGTGGCCGTTTTGCAGCGAATATTCAGAAAAGTTTTGCATTTTTTGTCATTTAAACTTTAAAAGGCTTGGCTTAGGTGAGCGTTGCTACGGGTATTCAGTAAAATGTTGCTGTTTTGTCATTTCCATTCTATCAAAAATCCTTGGCTAACGTTAGGGTTAAAGGTAAAAGTAGTAAACATACCACACAAAACTGGCCGTTTTGCAGCGAATATTCAGAAAAGTTTTGCATTTTTCGTCATTTAAACTTTAAAAGGCTTGGCTTAGGTTAGAGTAAAAAAGCAACTTATCAAGACGAAAGTTGGCGTTTTGCAACAATTGTTCAGAAGTGTTGCCTTTTTGACATTTACACTTTAAAAGGCCTGGCTTAAGTTAGGGTAAGCGATCACTTCTATGGTAAATCAACAACAGTCGGTTAAAGCAGCTCAAAATCAAAATGCAATGCATTTTGAGTCCGCGTCGTAGGCAAGGTCAAAAGGGAAAACCAATTCAAAAGTAATAGTTGTGTTTATCAGCTAACCGTGCCGTAGGCACGGGTCAATTTGCTATCTATCTTCTATCTATAATACTAAGATAGTAACTGTGTAAGTCAGGTCAGGTCCGTTCCGCTACGTTGATTGGCTATTAAAATTTACAAGTTTGAGCCAATTTTGCTATTTAAGTCATCATCAGCTGAATACTCATACTCCATTTTCTAATGACAATGCAAAGTTCAAATCGTCATTCCACATGACGTTAGTCATCATGATGCCTTTTGCTCAAGAGCGACAACAAACAAGCGAGACAATCGTAAGAATTGCAAGGACTCCATTGTAGACGATGGAGTTTTTTCACAAAAAAACGAGTTTTTAAAACAATCGCTTGCAAGTTGATCGCTCTTTTTACAAGGTAGACTTTTTATAAAGCCGGTGTTTACAACGAGTATTTAGAAAATCGTTGCTTTTTCCTTCATTTGTTTTTATCATAGAAAATGCGTCACTTAGGATAGAAAAGCCACATAACAAAACAAAAGCGACCGTTTTACACAATGGGTACTCAGAAACGTGTTGCTTTTTGTTGCACTCAATCAAAAAGAACTGGCTTAGGTTAGGGTAAGCGGGGAAAAGAAGTAAACATTCAAAACAAAAGCGGGAGCTTTAAGTGCTACGGGTGTTCAGTAAAATGTAGAAAATTGTTGCTTTTTCCTTCATTTGTTTTTTTTATCATAGAAAATGCATCACTTAGGATAGAAAAGCTACATAACAAAACAAAAGCGACCGTTTTACACAATGGGTACTCAGAAACGCGTTGCTTTTTGTTGCACTCGATCAAAAAGAACTGGCTTAGGTTAGAGTAAGCGGGGAAAAGAAGTAAACATATCAAAACAAAAGCGGGAGCTTTGCTACGGATATTCAGAAAATGGCGGATCATACAAAAACGGGGATAAAAAAACGGTCTTCCATTTTAAACTAGAAAGAAAGCTTTCCCGATAAAAAAATCAAGCTGTAACCAGAACAAAAACGTGTGGAAAGAAGAACAACATGTGACGACATTGAAAAGCTAACCAAACAAAATTAATTTTAAAACTTTAAGCGGGAATGGCTGTTAATTGATGCTGATCAAAGGAGATTGTTTTTTTGATACTTTAAACGGGAAGGACAGTGGAATGCAACTGATTAGAAAAGAATGAAAGGACAAATAAGCGACACTGAAAAGCTAATAAATGCGAGAATTGATTTTGATACTTTAAATTGGCAGTTGTTTGTTGCTGATTAAAAAGGTTGCGGATTTTGAGTCCGCGTCGTGGGCAAGGTCAAAAGGGGAAAACCAACTCAAAAATAATAGTTGTATTTATCAGCTAACCGTGCCGTAGGCACGGGTCAATTTGCTAGTTTTACTAAAATAAAAATCTCCATCTGTGCTGATCTTAAAATGTCAAGGGAGATAAAACCACGCACAAAAACAGAATGTATGATGATGACGCATGTAGTTCAGCTCTATTCTGTTATTGTACGTTGTTGTTTGTATTTTAATGTGTGGGACACGTTCGTTTCGTATGTTATATATGCAAAACGCGCGTATATTTGGTTCGGTGGTACACAGAGTGGCTGTATGCAGAAAAGAAATATCCGCTTTTTGCCGAACGGTATACAAATATGCGTGTGTGCTTCATGAAAGAATATGTACAGGGTGTTTCAGAAGTACTGGATAGGTGTTTGACGCGTTATTTCTCGAGTTGTGCTGAACCATATTCAATGAAATTTTAGACAGTTGTTCAAGAAAGTTAAAGTTAGATTTGTGCAAAATTTCAGAGAAATTGGTTCACCTGCACACAAATAACAGAGCAAAACACACAAAAAATCAAAAATGGACCAGATATTACCAGATCATGCGATACCACCGGACAACAAAGGACAACACTCAATGCAAACATTCAAAAGAACACTTTCAGATGTGCGTGGCAATAACAGCAAACATCAACAACAACGACAACAGTCAACTCAATCTAATTTCTCAAAGTGTCCACCATGAGCCTCAATGCATCGCTTGCACCTATCCGTCACGGCCAAACCCGCCTTTTTTGTGCATGCACGCTGGCATCGATGCGAAGGGCCTCGGAGGTAAATTTTTTTAGCTGGACGATGATCGCCGATTAAAATTTCTATCGTATTCATGCATGCAACGATTCGGCCGCATACAAGCTGATGTTTTACTTGGTTCCAAACATGAACCCCAGGTGCGTGCTGAAATCAATGTGTTTTGCTCTGTCATTTGTGTGCAGGTGAATTAATTTCCCTGAAATTTTGCACAAATCTAAGTTGAACTTTTCTGAACAACTGTCTAAAACTTCATTGAATATGGTTCAGCGCAACTTGAGAAATAACGCGTCAAACACCTACCAATCCCCCGTGCCCCTAGTCGTCGTCGCGCTTATGTTTTTAATCAGTTCAGTTCAGTTCGATTTTATATAACACTGAAGTGCATGGACAAGATGTACAAAGTGAATGCAAAATTACAAATTAACCGCAGTTGGGTAGTTGTGGTGATTTGATGTTCAAAAGGGGCATTAAGACCTTCTCCTAAAGTGGGCAAAGTGTAACGCGGGGGAGGGGGGGGGGCAAAAAATCAAATTTTTGACATGGTCAACTTTATAAGGTAGAACTTGTATGTAAGGTCCTTATTTGTTTTGCTGCTGTAACCGCTCTGCTATATCTCTAAAACCATGGTCATTTTTAGTGACATGGCACAAAGAGTGGCAAAGAAATTGGCATGCATGAAGATTGGCACGCGGTTTGGCTCGCGTTTTGAAACTGGTTGAACGCGAGGTGCGGTACTGTGCAGTGACATGATTTTGTTATCTTTTTTTACGACAGCAAAGCGTGGGATTGTTGTTGCGGTAAGGGCTTGCTTTCACATTCTTGTTAGCGTTCACATCGTAACTTCACACAACCTTGAAAACATACCTATTTTTGAAATTTGAAAAAAAAATTTAGCATCCGTTTCATTTATTGTATTCACCTGAACTCCAAAACCGTGCTAGCGTGGGTGTTTTTGCCAAGGAAAAACCTGCTAGCGCATGACATACGTCAATACATGTAGAAAACAGCAGAAAATTAACAAAAAAAATTACCTTGAGCATCAAGTTTGGACGTTTTACAATGAAGATTGATGGAAAAAACTTGCATCCGTTCAAACTCAAACACCGATGCGTTTTATAAGTTTACTAATTCTCATATAATGAAACTCCACTCAACCGTGTGGGCAGCCGCAGCATAATGCGCAGACCAGGACCAGTTTTTTGTGGGCAATAACGGAAACACCAAAGGAATGCATTTTTTCGACAATGTATTGCGGCGAGCCGTATAAAAGCGAACCAATGAGTCCGTAATTAGCATTTTCTCTTTCTTTGAAAACCAAACGCTCGTTCAACCAGATCGTCTGAACCGAACAAGCGAAAAAGGCGAACCAAGCAAACAAAAATATGCAGCTGGCCGTGTTCAGCACAGTGTTGCTGTGCGCTTTCGTCGCCATCGACGTGCCCGCAACAGTCGCCCTGCGAACCCCCTCATGCACCGCCGGTGCTACGTACGAGGCAGCCGCCGATACGGTAGATGCAGTGTTTTTTGTTTCGCCGAAAACTACAGTAAAATCTTGCATATAAGGTCTCCTTATAAAAATTTGAAAATCAAAAATTTCTGAAAAAAGTGGAATTTGTATGACAACCTTACAGTATAAGTGGGAGGAGGTCTTAAAAGGCGAAGATTAGGAAGTCTGGCCTAATAACGGGGTGGGATTTGATTAAGTCAAAATTTTGAATTTTTTGGTTTCCCACCGTGTGACACTCCGCCCACTTTTGGATGGGGGTCTTATAAATAGGAGAAACCTTATATGCAAGACTACGGATATATCCGCCAAACTGTCTTCTGCTTCTCTGCCACTCAGTACCGTATTACCTCTAATAAACCCCCATGGGGGTTTATTTCTTCAGCGACTTCTGGGGGTGGGGGTTTATTTTGGGGGGGGGGGGGTTTATTTGGAAACCATTTTTAGGGGTGGGCAAAATGGCAAAAATACCTTCCATGGCAGGAAGGAAGTCGCAGAAACTTCTACTCTACATAGAAATTTCCTTTTACAACAGCCTTTTGTAATGAAATTACCATTAACTCATCCATTTGGGGCCTTTGGTAGCACAATTTCATCATTTTCACTGCAACCAGCTACTGAATTCGCTGGGTATGTGTTTCAAACAGGTTTCCAATAATCCCCCATGGGGGATTATTTTTGGGGGGGGGATTATTTGGAAACTTGTCGAGGGGGTGGGGGTTTATTTTGGGGGGGGTTTAATAGAGGTAATACGGTACATTGTATTATCTTTTTTTTAAATCCTGCGACTCAATGCGGTTGTACACGTGAAAGGAAACCGGTTTTCACTCTTTATGTGGTCATCCAGAATAGCCTGAGTGACTCGAATTTTGAATTCCCGCGTCATGCATGAGACTGCTTAGCTTACAGTATGGCCGAATAAATAAGGCAGCCCATCAAGGCGGGATCAGTCGCAAACTAGGAGTTGTCTTTTTCAAAAATGCCAACATAACTTCTAATCATGTGTTCAAGGGAGAAAGAATGAACAGAATAGCACGAAGAATCCATTAGTCCAAAAAAACGCGTCAAATTTGGCATACAATTTGGTTTCTGAACGTCTTTTTTCATTCATTTATATTTTGCGCGCTCCTTGCACCCTGAAAAAAGCTGCCATGTTTACTCAGTCATTCCGTACCCATCTATGCGCGCATTGAGTCTCGGGACCAAAATAAAAGACCATCATATATCATTTTCAATTTACTCATCAAGCAACACCAATTTTTAATTGCCGCACACTGTCAAGCAAGCTTGACGACACGAAACTTTTTCTCCTTAAATCCGTACATGCAAAACAGATTCATTAGCACAAGTGAAAAAATCATTTCAACACAGTCTGTTGAACTCTCTGTTTCAGACGCCGAAGATTTCGGTCGAACTGAAGGGCATCTCGGCGCGCAGCTACAGCACCAGTTCGTTCGGTATTTGGTGTTTCCGAAACTTGAGGGCGAAATGCGTGAAAGTGTGCGCGTGCAAAGCAGTGCTGCAGGTGAAAGCAGCATGCCTTAACATGCCAGGTAGGTACGCCGGTAGGACAAGTAAACCTAGCACCAAGTAAACCTTCTTCAGGAGCACAGAATCGCGCGAAAATTTGAATAAAAAGAAAGGCCTTTAAAATGAAATTTCAAAAAAACCTGAACACCGAGCGGAACAAGACACCGGACGCACCCTGTTCTGACAGCTCTTTCAGCTTGTTCACCATACTGATCTATACTGACACTCACTGACACCATGCTAACATACACATACCAAGTTCAACTGAACTGTTCTTAATCGTCATTTCGTGAACTCCCACCTTGGTTCAGTGTTTGTTGTTTTAGATGCGTGATTTTTCATCTGGACTGAGAAATCATCATCTATTACTACTAAATTTACAATTTGTCTGTCTGTCCGTCACACTTTTGAATTGGCGCCCATTTTTTGCTATTTTTGGTATTTAAAAAAGCTTCATCTCAATCTCAATCTTTATCTATTTTTGATATCACTTGAAATTGTTTACACAAAGCGCCGCTCTTCATAGCTGAAAGTCATCATGATACTACTCTTTTCAAATTGATACTCCACGGTTATGAGCGATAATTTCAACGTAACGTACGATGGGCAAACGGCAATTGTTGCTGCTCATGTCTTTCAAAAAAAGTTAGTCTTTAGTTGGGTCGCTATGGTATCTATATTTACCATTCATTTCCACTTTGCAAAAGGCTTGGGTTATGTTAGAGTAAACGGGTAAAACGAACAATTACTGTAAAACGAGACTTAAAAACGTCACTTTTTTGTTTCTGCAATCGAAAAAAACGTTGTTTTTTATATTTTTATTTTTACTTCACTTACAAAAAGGCTTGACTTACAGTGTAGTTACGGTGAACAAGCAAAAATAGCAAAATTATAAATTTCGCATTTTCACTTTGCAAAAAAGGCTTGGCTTATGTTAGGGTAAGCGGGTAAAAGAAGCATTCGCTTTTTAAAACGGGTAATTAAAAAAAGGTTAATTTTTATACTTTTTATTTGGTCCATTTTCACTTTACAAGAAAGGCTTGGCTTATGTTAGGGTAAGCGGGTAAAAGAAGCATTAGCTTTTTGAAACGGGTAATCAAAAAAAACGTTGTTTTTTTATATTTTTATTTTTACTTCACTTACAAAAAGGCTTGACTTAAGTTAGGGTGAACAAGCAAAAATATGAAAATTATAAACTTCGCATTTTCACTTTGCAAAAAAGGCTTGGCTTATGTTAGGGTAAGCGGGTTAAAAGAAGCATTCGCTTTTTAAAACGGGTAATTGAAAAAAAACGTTAATTTTTATACTTTTTATTTGGTCTTACTTCACTTACAAAAAAGGCTTGACTTAGGTTAGGGTGAACAGGTAAAAATAGCAAAATCATAAACTTCGCATTTTCACTTTACAAAAAAGGCTTCGCTTATGTTAGGGTAAACGGGTAAAAGAAGCATTAGCTTTTTAAAACGGGTAATTGAAAAAACGTAATTTTTATACTTTTTATTCGATCTTACTTCACTTACAAAAAAGGCTTGACTTAGGTTAGGGTGAACGGGTAAAAATAGCAAAATCATAAACTTAGCATTTTCACTTTACATAAAGGCTTCGCTTACGTTAGGATAAACGAATAAAAGAAGCATTAGCTTTTTAAAACGGGTAATTGAAAAAAACGTTAATTTTTATACTTTTATTCAGTTTTACTTCACTTACAAAAAGGCTTGACTTAGGTTAGGGTGAAAGGGTAAAAATAGCAAAATCATAAACTTCGCATTTTCACTTTACAAAAAAAGGCTTGGCGTAGGTTGGCTGGATTAAGCCACATACGCTCGGGTCAATTGGCTAGTCTATTACTACTAAATTTACAATTTGTCTGTCTGTCCGTCACACTTTTGAATTGGCGCCCATTTTTTGTTATTTTTGCCATTTTTGCCATTTAAGAAAGCTTCATCCCAATCTCAATCTCAATCTATTTTTAATATCACTTAAAGTTGTTTACACAAAACGCCGCTCTTCACAGTTGAAAGTCATCATGATACCACGGTTTTCAAATTAATACTCCATGATTATGAGCGATAATTTCAACGCAACGCACGATGGGCACATGGCAATTGTTGCTGCTAAAACTTGACGAGCGACTGCGAAAGATGTAACAAAACCGTCTTTGAAAAAAGTTAGTTTTTTTTAATTGGGTCGCAATGGTATTTACCAGTCATTTTTTATTTATTTATTTATTTATTTGTTCGCTTTTTTTACTTTGCAGGCTTGGGTTATGTTAGGGTAAACGGGTAAAAAGAACCAATGATTTTTGCCATTTTTGCCATTTAAGAAAGCTTCATCCCAATCTCAATCTCAATCTATTTTTAATATCACTTAAAGTTGTTTACACAAAACGCCGCTCTTCACAGTTGAAAGTCATCATGATACCACGGTTTTCAAATTAATACTCCATGATTATGAGCGATAATTTCAACGCAACGCACGATGGGCACATGGCAATTGTTGCTGCTAAAACTTGACGAGCGACTGCGAAAGATGTAACAAAACCGTCTTTGAAAAAAGTTAGTTTTTTTTAATTGGGTCGCAATGGTATTTACCAGTCATTTTTTATTTATTTATTTATTTATTTGTTCGCTTTTTTTACTTTGCAGGCTTGGGTTATGTTAGGGTAAACGGGTAAAAAGAACCAATGACTGTAAAACGAGAGTTAAAAAACGTCACTTTATTGTTTCTTCTATTCATTTTCATTTTACAAAAAAGGCTTGGCTTATGTTAGGGTAAACGGGTAAAACAGGCATTAGCTTTTTAAAACGGGTACTTGAAAAAATGTTTAATTTTATATTTTTATTCAATTTTACTTAACTTACAAAAAGGATTGACTTAGGTTAGGGTGAACGTGTAAAAATAGCAAAATCATAAACTTCGCATTTTCACTTTACAAAAAATGCTTGGCTTAGGTAAACGGGTAAAATCGATCTTACTTCACTTACAAAAAGGCTTGACTTAGGTTAGGGTGAACGGGTAAAAATAGCAAAATCATAAAATTTCGCATTTTCACTTTACAAAAAAGGCTTCGCTTATGTCAAGGTAAACGGGTAAGAGAAGCTTTAGCTTTTTGAAACGGGTAATTGAAAAAACGTTAGTTTTTATACTTTTTATTCGATCTTACTTCACTTACAAAAAGGCTTGACTTAGGTTGGGGTGAACGGGTAAAAATAGCAAAATCATAAACTTCGCATTTTCACTTTACAAAAAAGGCTTCGCTTATGTTAGGATAAACGGGTAATTGAAACATTAGCTTTTTAAAACGGGTAATTGAAAAAACGTACATTTTTATACTTTTTATTCAGCTTTACTTCACTAACAAAAAGGCTTGACTTAGGTTAGGGCGAAAGGGTAAAAATAGCAAAATCATAAACTTCGAATTTTCACTTTACAGAAAAGGCTTCGCTTATGTTACGGTAAACGGGTAAAAGAAGCATTAGCTTTTTAAACCGGGTAATTGAAAAAAACGTTAATTTTTACATTTTTTATTCAATTTTACTTCACCTACAAAAAGGCTTGCCTTAGGTTACGGTGAACGGGTAAAAATAGCAAAATCATAAACTTCGCATTTTTTATTTATTTAAATACATTAAAAAATATTGTATTGTAGGCGGCTTCACGGCAGCACAAGGTAAATTTTCTTTAGATTGGTTATTCAGTAAACGTTACGGTTTTTACTTTTTAATTCAATGCCACTTCACCAAAAAGCTTGGCATTGATTAAGCTCGGGTCCATTGGCTAGTCTATATTATTAAATTTACAAAGTGTCTGTGTGTCTGTGCGTGGCACTTTTTTGCAATTTGAATTGGCGCCCTTTTTTGCTACTTAAGAAAACTCCATCTCAATTTCCTTAACCTATTTTTTTATTAATGCCAGTTGAGATTGTTTTCTCAAAACGTCGCTCTTCATAGCTGGAGTCATCATGATACTCTTTGGTCAACAGAGACAGTTCAGCGCAGCATAGGCAAATGGAAGCGTGGCTGATCAAAACTTGATGATCGACTGGGAAAGATGTAACAAAACCGTCTTTGAAAAAAGTTTGAACTTTTTTGTTTTTAAAAATCGGGTTGCAAAACGCACATCGACATCGGCATTGCAAGTTGCACTTTGGATTCAAAACAAGTAAATTTCATTGAAATTGATACTCCATGTTTCATTTTCAAATTGATACTCCATGGTTATGAGCGATAATTTCAACGTAACGCACGATGGGCAACTGGCAATTGTTGCTGCTCAAAACTTGACGAGCGACTGCGAAAGATGTAACAAAACCGTCTCTGAAAAAAGTTAGTTTTTTAATTGGGTCGAAATGGTATTTACCATTCATTTTCACTTTGCAAAATGTTTGGGTCATGTTGGGGTAAACGGGTAAAAAGAAGCAATGACTGCAAAACGAAATTATAAACGTCACTTTTTTGTTTCTTCTATTCATTTGCACTTTAGAAAAAAGGCTTGGCTTATGTTAGGGTAACTGGGTAAAAGAAGCATTAGCTTTTTAAAACAGGTATTTTTTAATGAAAAAAACGTTAATTTTTATATTTTTTTATTCAATCTTACTTAACTTACAAAAAGGCTTGACTTAGGTTAGGGTGAACGGGTAAAAATAGCAAAATCATAAACTTCGCATTTTCACTTTGCAAAAAAGGCTTGGCTTAGGTAAACGGGTAAAAGAAGCATTAGCTTTTTAAAACGGGTAAATGAAAAAAACGTTAGTTTTTATATTTTTTATTCAATTTTACTTCACTTACAAAAAGGCTTGCCTTCGGTTAGGGTAAACGGGTAAAAATAGCAAAATCATAAACTTCGCATTTTTATTTATTTTCAAATACATCAAAAATATTGTATTGTAGGCGACTTCACGGCAGCACAAGGTAAATTTTCTTCAGGGTTATTATTCAGTAAACGTTACTGTTTTTTCTTTCTAAGTCAATGCCACTTCACCAAAAAGGCTTGGCATTGATTAAGCCACATACGCTCGGGTCAATTGGCTAGTCTATCTATTATACTAAGATAGTAGCTGCACGTTCGTGTGGCACTTTTTTGCAATTTGAATTGGCGCCCATTTTTGCTATTTAAGAAATTTAAGAAAGTGTATCTCAATCTCAATTCTCTTTGCCTAATATCAATCAAACAATGCCACTTGAAATTGTTATCTCAATACGTCTCTCTTCATGATACTCTGAAGTCATCATCATGATACCAGGTCATAAGCGCCAGTATTCCGCACGATGGGCAAATGCAGTTGTAGGTGCTCAATGCTTTATGACTTTATGACCGTGAGCGAAAGATGAAACAAAGCTCCGTCTTTGAATTTTTTTTCATAATCGGGACGCAAAGTGGAAAAGTCGTATGGGCGTTGTTTGATTTTTTTTCATAATCGGGACGCAAAGTGGAAAAGTCGTATGGGCGTTGTAAGTGGACATTAAATGTTTTCAATAATGCGTTCAAACCAATATTTGCTTCGTAATTTTGTTGAAAAGTTTTGGGTTATAAGTTAGCTTAGACTAACACAACGACCCCAAACTAAGATGCTGTTTCAAAAATTTTATCTAAACAAATCTATTAGCATTATGTAAAAAATCAATAGCGAAATCGGAAGAAACGGGTTTATTAACGAAACGCATTGTTAATTAAACATGGTCTTACTATTGGAAAGCAAAATTCAAAAGTGTTTTTGCACTGAAAAGTTGCATTTAACATTTATTTTCAATTCCACAGGTTTAATTGAAATTGTGCGAAACAAAAAAAGGCAAAATTAAGTTTGCGTAATATATTTAATTGGGGATTCAAAATTTTTTTTGTATTTTCCATTCATTTTCATTTTACAAAAAGGCTTAGCTTATGTTGACTTATGTTGGCTAAAAAAATAATAGCGAAATCAAAAAACGGGTTTTTGAATAAAGTGCAGTGATTAACTAAAAATGCTCCAACTATTAGAAAGCAAAAGCGGAAATGGCTTTTCAAGTGGCTATTTGGAAAAAGCAGATTTTCCCAAATTCAATATCTTTTCAAATACTTTTAAAGTGTGACTTTCAAAAACGACTTTTATAAAACGTTACTTTTTTGCCTTTTCTGTTAAATTAACTTCAAAATTTTTTATGTTTTTAGCGGGAAGGGCAATTGGTCATTGGCGAAGGTTCTTTGTGATTACTTGAACTGGAACGATAGTTGATTGAGTTGCTGACCAAAGAACACGGGCTTCCCAATAAAACGATTTGCGACGAATAAAACACAAACAAAACTGTGCAGGCTTTGAAAAAGTGCTTCATCCTACAAAAACGGTATTTATGGGAATAGTTTTTCAAAAAACAAAACTTTTTACAAAACCAGAGTGGATTAACGGTTACCTATTTGGACCAGTTTTGTTAAAGCTCAGAAGCCTTTTAAACAAGTCTCTCATTAATGAATAAAATTAAAAAATACAATAAAAATGCAACTTTCAAACAGCACCAAGCTGTTTGAGAAAATGGTGCATTGGTGCATTTAACAACAATTTTTTTAATTTGCGTGCAATCAGAAAAAAAGTAACGGGAACGACTTGGTTTAAATATAATAGAGCAAGACTAATTCAAGTAATGAAAAAAATGTTTTTACAACAGTAACAACTGAAAGTTACAATTACAAATTACATTCAAAAACGATTTTTTGAAAAACGTTATTTTTTTGTCGTTACAATTCAATTAGCGTTAAAATCGCTTTTCATATTTTTAACGGGAACGGCAATTGACCATTGGCGATTATAAAAGATTGTTTTTTATTTTAAGGGAATGCAGTAAAATTGGGTTCTTGATCAGAAGACTGTTTTTTATAATTTAAACGGGAAAGACTAAAGCAGCTCAAAATCAAAATGCAATGCATTTTTTCATCCGGGTCGTAGGCGGGCACGGTTCAAAAGGCCAAAACCCACTAAAAAATAATAATTGTATTTATCCGCTAACCGTGCCGTAGGCACGGGTCAATTGGCTAGTCATAATACTAAGATAATAGTCGTGTCTGTGTGTGTGTGGCACTTTTTTGAAATTTGAATTGGCGCTCATTTTTGCTATTTAAGGTAGCTAAGCTAAAGCTCATTTTTTTAAATATCAATGACAATTATTTTTCTCAGAAAAGTCACTCTTCACTGCGAAGTCATCATGATACTCTTTGGTCATCCGCTACAGCGCCTCTAGATACGATTGACAAATAATGGCAACTGTTGCTGTTCAAAACTTGACGACCGAATGCGAAGATAAAAGAAAACCAACTGTGAAGAATGGTTGCAATTGTTTTAAAAAATCAGGTTGCAAAACGACATCGAAATTGCAAGTGCACATTGCACTTCGCATTCAAGACACTATTTTTCATTATCATTTGGTTGAAAAGTTATTGCTTGAGAACTTTTTCGAAAACGTAAATACAGAAACGCAAAAATGAAGCTGCATGACAAAAATGGGTATTTTTTTTTAACGTCACTTTTTTATATTTTTTGTTCATTTTTTTATGATTTCACTCTAAAAAGGATTTGCTTAGAGCAGGGTGAACGGGTAAAAAACATAAGAGCAAAATTATAAACTTCGGTTTTTAAATTTGTTTTCAACACCCGGGTTTAATTAGAAATCTGTCAATTTCAAAAACAAAAATTCAAAATTGCAATTACAAATTACATTCAAAAACGATTTTTATAAAACGTTACTTTTTGTCGTTTCAATTCAATTAACTTTAAAATCGCTTCACACATTTTAACGGAAACAGCAATTGACCATTGGCGATTAAAAAAGATTGTTTTTTAATTTTAAAACGGAATGCAGTAAAGATTGTGTTCTTGATCAGAAGATTGTTTTTGATAAAATGAACGGGAACAACTAAGCAGCTCAAAATCAAAATGCAATGCATTTTTGGCACGGTTCAAAAGGTCAAAATCCATGCAAAAATAATTGTATTTATCAGCTAACCGTGCCGTAGGCACGGGTCAATTGGCTAGTGATAACTAAAGGTGCATTCATGAAGCAGTATTTAGTGTCGCGTAGCTGTGTTAAAACATACGAGCTGCGTGGTTACTAAATACTGCTTCATGAATGTCCCTTAAGTCAGCAGTTTGTTGATCGTATAAATCAAGGGCAAAAAGTTTCCAGCTTGATGACGTCTTTCTTCACAAAGGACCGTCTGGCGAGCATCTTTTTGTTCTGGAACTTTCCGTTGGAGCCTTTTTTGAGCTCTGTCAGTTTGCTTCATCAAAAAACTTCTTGCAGGCTGCTATAAACTGCATTGGGTAAAACCATGCTGGTACACGTACCACATTTACTACGCCGAGTTGTGTGTGCCGACATTCACCGCAGCATTGGAAGCAACGAGAGGTTAACAAACACAACAGGACATGAGGTACGGATTATTTTTTGCAATGCTGTCCACTCTATAAATGTGGCAATTATTTGACAAAAATGCATCTTCCTTTTCATTGCAGAGTCCACACGACAGCAATAAATAACAGCAATGTTGCTAATGGTTGTTCGATATCTAAAAATGTTGTCAAAATTGTTTTATCGCATAAAATTCATTCAGCCAGAACACTGGCTGTATTTTGGTAAGCCATTATTGTTTATCAATCGGCGATTGCAAATTTGTTTTCACTTGCATTTGCAGTGCCCGCCATAATTTTAATGTCCCAGTGACATCGAGCTCCACGGAGCTTGCAAAAGTGCTCTGTGAAGCAGGATTTAGTTTTGCAACAGAGAAAAAACAATTCCGAGAGTCCATTGAGAGTTGTGGGAGCGTGTGTTGTCACGGAAACTGTTTATATTTATACATGCATATGATGGTGCCTACGTGGGTACCCATACCTTACTGGTACTCATCTTGGTGACAATATTGGTGCCGATAACAAGGGCCGCCTATCAAATACACAGGGCTGCTGTGGAGCTCGATCGCGCTATCCACGTGCAACATTAGTAATTACGGCTGGCACTGTGCCACAACAGTGATACGTAATTGTTACAGGTGATTACATCAAACCATGGCTGTTTTCAACAGTAATACTTAGTTATGTTTGAATTGTACTCCCGAATTCGAATTAAAAAAACTGCACAACAGTCGAAACTAAAGGCCTTGAAACAAAACAGTTGATGTCTGAACACGCAATTGGTGAATCAAATTTTGGTTTCCAAAAAAATCAAGTTTTCGATAAAATCACGGTATCACGGTATCATGACAGTTTTCTATTCGTTTTGTGGCTTCCTTTTTTCTTATTGTTTCTTCTACTTGCCGTAAAATCTTGCATACAAGGCGGGCTTTCATAAATCGGCAAACAAACATTTTGAAAATTTTCAAGTTTTGTGGAAAGTTTTATAAACACGTGAGTGTATAAAACGACATTTCAGAAAGAACTGTTCTCAGTGTGTCAGTAAAAATTTGTGTTTTCTAGCCAAATTTTGGCATTTGTGCTTCAACTTTACCGTTTCAGCTGTCGATCAATCGTATGTCTTTTTATTTGTTTGTTGCAACAAAATCAAACCGTTTCTTTTGTTTTAAAATACGCTTCCCCAGCAGCCAGGGGAGATGTTTCGGATAAAGTGCGCTCTTTTGATATTTTCCACTTCTTCTGCGTCAATGTACATAAGTTCAAAAATAGTCGATCACATGCAGATACAATATCGATGATCGTTATTCCACGGTGTAATGTGAATGTGATATTATGAAATCGACCGGGAGATATACCGCAAGTCTTATATGTTAACAGCAGTGTTTGTGATAAAGACGATGTTGGTGCTGTTTTGCGGTAAAACGGCCGAACAAAAAAATGCATGATAACACGTGCATAAATGTTGACTAACTTTGTACACTGTGCGCTGCACACACACAGTCAAATACAAACGCTGAGACAAACAGAGTACGGTATCTACCGTGTTTGGTCTTGACACGATCTTTGCTGTCGTTCTTGATTGTCAACAGCAAGATTAGTGCCCAGGCTGTTTTTTCTATTTTCACTCACACACCTCAATACCGTCTAAATTCTGCTTCGGGTCAAAAGCAACATGTCATACCAAGACCAATGACTGACAATGAAATACCGTTAATGACAATGAGATGAGACACCGCACTTCGTGGTTAAACCGTGTCTTGGTGTTTATCTTGGATGGAGTGAGGCGTGTGATGCTGCGTTCGTTTTTTTACTTATCTCACTTGCAGAAAAGCAGACACGCAAAAAACAGTTTTGTCGATGAAACTAGGCAAAATTACTCAAAAGACGTTTAGTTCTGGATTCACAGTTTTATATTTACATTCTAAACGTTTCTCGAACTGTACTGTTAAATGCTGAATAGATGCAGCAGTCAGGAACATCAATATCAGACTAAAATGTTAAGCGCCATTCATGGAGGTTGAAGCGCGCTGAAGCGCGCTGAAGCGCGCTGACGCGCTTCACTTTCCAAAACAAAGCAGGGCTTCACTTCACGGCGCTTCATCATTCATGATGAAGCTCGTCAGCGCGCTTGCATGAATGGGCCTTTAACTGTACAGGTTTTGCTGGTAGAGAAAATCATGTTTTTTTTAAACATTCATAAGAAGGTATATTCATTCAGGTGCATACCAGTAATTCCCGTGTGCGTTCAAACAACCACTTTCAGGAGTTTTGGATAATCCCAATGAAAAAACTGACATTGCACATTAGCAAATAAAAATACAGAAATTCAGCAAAAAATCTTGCTAACAAAAGAAACATGCAACTGCTGACGTTCTCGTTGTTCTACTCCACGCTAACACTGTCTGTTCTCGCGAATATTCTGCTGATTCTGATCATTTTCCGGACGAAAACGCTAATTCGCCGAACCGCTCAGCTGGATTCGCTGCAGTTTCTGCTGATTCACAACTGTCTCGTTGAGATCGTCTGGATTCTGCTGACGTGCGCGTTGATTGTGCACAATTTGGCGACCAACGGCGACGGCTATTCGTTGCCGGACATTTATCTGACGAGCGATTTCTGGTGTAAAATCTTCTCGTTCGGCGAACAACTGCCGGACTACGTGGGCGTGCTGCTGTTGCTGGCGATCTGCAACGATCAGTATCAGGTGTGGCGGTGGCAGTCGCTGGTTTGTTTCTTGGGATTTTTAGGCGATGTTTTTAGCCAGCGCAGACCCAGAAAAGCGTACAGAATGCCGTCGACTAGGGTGCGCATCGAGTTTTCTGTGTCATTAAGAGACCGTCCGCAAACCGGTGGAACATTTTTGCCCCTAGCTGAAAATCGATTTCGCTCAAATTTGGTATGGAGGTACCCTTAGGTCCAACTAAGAAAAAACCGGCCCGCTTTTGGAATGAGACCCTTGTGGTGTGGCGCTACAGGTCTCCAAAGTGGGGTATTTCGTCGAAAAACGTCATTTTTGGCGTTTTGAAAAAAAGGTTTTTTATCGCAACACAGAAGCGTTATCGAATATTGGTGTTAATATGAAAAATGTAGTATTTTGCAAGGGCTTTCATGTGCTGCATTTAGTTTTTCAAAAAACATAAACTTTTATTTTGGTATAAGCAAAAAACCTAAAAAATAAATTTCAAAAATTTCACTTTTTGACTGTATTGCGTCGGCACTTAGCCCGACCCAAAAATTCTCTCCGCTATCTTTTTCGCGATAAAAAAATTGGTCTAGAAAACGTTTTAACGAGATGCAAACCGTTTCCTCTTTTGAGGTTTTTTTCGTTGCAAGGTTGGTTGAGAAATTTTTTTTTGCTAGTATAAGCTTTTATTGCTTTATTCAGTTTATCTAAAAAACGTTTTAACCAATGTGATCTGTGCCATATGTACGTAGTTTTGAACGCTCTTTTACGTGGTTTACTTTGTTTAAAAAAATATTAAACTGTATGTTTGGTGCAAACACAAAATTGCTTCAAACCCCAGAATTTTTGGTGAACCATGAAGAAGTTCATGGTTTCTGCAGTCACAACGTTTTTACTTATCGTAGTTTTCTTTGCACCATCATTTTCATTGTAAAAAACTGGTCTAGAAAACATTTTAGCAAGATGCAAACCGTTCCCATTTTTGTTTTTTTTCGTTACAATGTTGGTTGAGAAATTTTTGTTTTTGCTAGTTAAGCTTTTATTTGTTCATAAAGTTCATTTAAAAACGTTTTAACCAATGTGATCTGTTTCATGCATACGTAATTTTGAACGCTCTTTCACGTGGTTTAAATTGTTTTAAGAGTCGCTCTCCCAGAAAGTCGAACTTCTCAAAGGACCCATGCGAAACGAAAAAAAAATTGTTTCAAATTGAATCGCCGCCGCCAGATAGTTGTTAGTTATGATAAAAAAATTACACACACAAAGTTTCAGCTCTCAACTCCTAGTCTACGCGTGACAGCGGGCTTCCTGTCTGTTAAGGGAGGACTAATAGGGACGCACGCAAACTAGGAGTTTTGGTTGACTGCTTTGTTCTCCACACCACGTGCACCAAAAACACTCATCGAGCACTCATTTTGTAGCTACGGACTCAGAGAATACGTGATTCAATTTTCGTGCAAAAATATTCACGCACACGAATTATATGAGCAATGGAAACATTGCTTTGTGGAGAAAAAAGTCAAAAAATGCATGTCTGCTGAATTGTGTGCCCTCTCATTGCCAAACAACGCTTCACATCCGTTAGCTTTTTCTTGTGCGTAACCCACATGAACTGTAGTTTATCCGACGCACAACAAATCACCCGGAATTAGTGGGCCAAGTTTGCTAGGGGCACCTTTAGAGCAGGTCAAAGGGTGAAAAAAGTCAAAAAATGCATGTCTGCTGAATTGTGTGCTCTCTCATTGCCAAACAACGCTTCACATCCGTTAGCTTTTTCTTGTGCGTAACCCACATGAACTGTAGTTTATCCGAAACACAACAAATCACCCGGAAATAGTGGGCCAAGTTTGCTAGGGGCACCTTTAGAGTAGGTCAAAGCGT
Source organism: Theristus sp. LFF4_11 (assembly GCA_030248135.1). Classification (NCBI taxonomy): domain Eukaryota; kingdom Metazoa; phylum Nematoda; class Chromadorea; order Monhysterida; family Xyalidae; genus Theristus; species Theristus sp. LFF4_11. The sequence goes on from JASANC010005087.1 coordinate 67,864, forward strand.
GAAAAAAGTCAAAAAATGCATGTCTGCTGAATTGTGTGCCCTCTCATTGCCAAACAACGCTTCACATCCGTTAGCTTTTTCTTGTGCGTAACCCACATGAACTGTAGTTTATCCGAAACACAACAAATCACCCGGAAATAGTGGGCCAAGTTTGCTAGGGGCACCTTTAGAGCAGGTCAAAGGGTGAAAAAAGTCAAAAAATGGATGTCTGCTGAATTGTGTGCTCTCTCATTGCCAAACAACGCTTCACATCCGTTAGCTTTTTCTTGTGCGTAACCCACAGGAACTGTAGTTTATCCGACGCACAACAAATCACCCGGAAATAGTGGGCAAAGTTTGCTAGGGGCACCTTTAGAGCAGGTCAAAGGATGAAAAAAGTCAAAAAATGCATGTCTGCTGAATTGTGTGCCCTCTCATTGCCAAACAACGCTTCACATCCGTTAGCTTTTTCTTGTGCGTAACCCACATGAACTGTAGTTTATCCGAAACACAACAAATCACCCGGAAATAGTGGGCCAAGTTTGCTAGGGGCACCTTTAGAGCAGGTCGAAGGGTGAAAAAAGTCAAAAACATGCATGTCTGCTGAATTGTGTGCCCTCTCATTGCCAAACAACGCTTCACATCCGTTAGCTTTTTCTTGTGCGTAACCCACAGGAACTGTAGTTTATCCGACGCACAACAAATCACCCGGAAATAGTGGGCAAAGTTTGCTAGGGGCACCTTTAGAGCAGGTCAAAGGATGAAAACAGTCAAAAAATGCATGTCTGCTGAATTGTGTGCACTCTCATTGCCAAACAACGCTTCACATCCGTTAGATTTTTTTTGTGCGTAACCCACATGAACTGTAGTTTATCCGAAACACAACAAATCACCCGGAAATAGTGGGCCAAGTTTGCTAGGGGCACCTTTAGAGCAGGTCGAAGGGTGAAAAAAGTCAAAAAATGCATGTCTGCTGAATTGTGTGCCCTCTCATTGCCAAACAACGCTTCACATCCGTTAGCTTTTTCTTGTGCGTAACCCACAGGAACTGTAGTTTATCCGAAACACAACAAATCACCCGGGTATCATTCTTGAAATTACATTGAAATTCTGAAAAATGATAGCTGTCAACGATTTTGCGGGAAGCGGATACCGATGGGCTGATCGTTGCGGCAATTGCAGATTTGCGTGACGATGGATACGAAGAAGACAAGAATACGGACAGTTGAATTGGAAAATAAATTGAAACCCATCGCTGGTTGACTGTTTTTAAGTGCAAGATCAAATGCTCTTCTCATCAGCATAGTTATGTATCGGGAAATTCAAATTCAGTTAAATCAGCGATGGGTGTTGCAACTTTTGTTGACATGATCGAGAGAACTACAGTAGGACTCAAATATCGATGCCGATACGCAGGTGAATATGCTGCACCTTTAACAAAATTTGAATTTGAATTTTTCTGATCTCAGCCTCTATTGCGTTAGCGCTCGTTTTGTTGGTGGATGAGTAACATAAACTGATTTCAAGCTTTTTTGTTCAAAAAATTGAATTTTGTTGGGCTCCAAACGGCAGAAAACCGGATCGGATAATTTTGATTTCGTGTCAAGACCAAGAATCACACAGCCAGCCAATCAGCGTACTGGCCACGATTATTGAGTCCGACTGTAAGTTTGTCCCCTTTTGAAGTGGAAACGTAACAAACATTCCGAATCCAAGCGTAACAGGTGCACAGACGACAACTGAATTATGTTAGTACCAATGCAGCTTCATACAGTATCATACAATCATATACAGTTTCATATCATCTGTGTATTTGAGCATGTATGTACATCACATACATCAAACGTTTGCCACGATTTCATTTTTTTTCGGTTGAACTTCAGTTTGCAGGTTGCACAGAATAAAGATATAACGGTTGTGAAACGTTGTTTGCCAACGAGAGAGCACAGAAAGCACCTTTTCTAAAGACCTGCTCTAAAGGTGTCCCTAGCAAACTTTGCCCACTATTTCCGGGTGATTTGTTGTGTTTCGGATAAACTACAGTTCCTTTGGGTTACGCACAAGAAAAAGCTAACGGATGTGAAGCGTTGTTTGGCAATGAGAGGGCACACAAATCAGCAGACATGCATTTTTTGACTTTTTTCACCTTTTGACCTGCTCTAAAGGTGCGCCCAGCAAACTTTGCCCACTATTCCCGAGTGATTTGTTGTGTTTCGGATAAACTACAGTTCATGTGGGTTACGCACAAGAAAAAGCTAACGGATGTGAAGCGTTGTTTGGCAATGAGAGGGCACACAATTCAAGAGAGATGCATTTTTGACTTTTTTCACCTTTTGACCTGCTCTAAAGGTGTCCCTAGCAAACTTTCCCCACTATTTCCGGGTGATTTGTTGTGTTTCGGATAAACTACAGTTCCTTTGGGTTACGCACAAGAAAAAGCTAACGGATGTGAAGCGTTGTTTGGCAATGAGAGGGCACACAAATCAGCAGACATGCATTTTTTGACTTTTTTCACCTTTTGACCTGCTCTAAAGGTGCGCCCAGCAAACTTTGCCCACTATTTCCGGGTGATTTGTTGTGCGTCGGATAAACTACAGTTCCTGTGGGTTACGCACAAGAAAAAGCTAACGGATGTGAAGCGTTGTTTGGCAATGAGAGAGCACACAATTCAGCAGACATGCATTTTTTGACTTTTTTCACCCTTTGACCTGCTCTAAAGGTGCCCCTAGCAAACTTGGCCCACTATTTCCGGGTGATTTGTTGTGTTTCGGATAAACTACAGTTCATGTGGGTTACGCACAAGAAAAAGCTAACGGATGTGAAGCGTTGTTTGGCACTGAGAGGCACAAAATTCAGCAGACATGCGTTTTTTGACTTTTTTCACCTTTTGATCTGCTCCAAAGGTGTCCCTAGCAAACTTTGCCCACTATTTCCGGGTGGTTTGTTGTGTTTCGGATAAACTACAGTTCCTGTGGGTTACGCACAAGAAAAAGCTAACGGATGTGAAGCGTTGTTTGGCAATGAGAGGCACAAAATTCAGCAGACATGCGTTTTTTGACTTTTTTCACCTTTTGATCTGCTCTAAAGGTGTCCCTAGCAAACTTGGCCCACTATTTCCGGGTGATTTGTTGTGTTTCGGATAAACTACAGTTCATGTGGGTTACGCACAAGAAAAAGCTAACGGATGTGAAGCGTTGTTTGGCAATGAGAGGGCACACAATTCAGCAGACATGCATTTTTTGACTTTTTTCACGCTTTCACCTACTCTAAAGGTGCCCCTAGCAAACTTGGCCCACTATTTCCGGGTGATTTGTTGTGTTTCGGATAAACTACAGTTCATGTGGGTTACGCACAAGAAAAAGCTAACGGATGTGAAGCGTTGTTTGGCAATGAGAGAGCACACAATTCAGCAGACATGCATTTTTTGACTTTTTTCACCATTTGACCTGCTCTAAAGGTGCCCCTAGCAAACTTGGCCCACTAATTCCGGGTGATTTGTTGTGCGTCGGATAAACTACAGTTCATGTGGGTTACGCACAAGAAAAAGCTAACGGATGTGAAGCGTTGTTTGGCAATGAGAGGGCACACAATTCAGCAGACATGCATTTTTTTGACTTTTTTCTCCACAAAGCAATGTTTTCATTGCTCATATAATTCGTGTGCGTGAATATTTTTGCACGAAAATTGAATCACGTATTCTCTGAGTCCGTAGCTACAAAATGAGTGCTCGATGAGTGTTTTTGGTGCACGTGGTGTGGAGAACAAAGCAGTCAACCAAAACTCCTAGTTTGCGTGCGTCCCTATTAGTCCTCCCTTAACAGACAGGAAGCCCGCTGTCACGCGTAGACTAGGAGTTGAGAGCTGAAACTTTGTGTGTGTTATTTTTTTATCATAACTAACAACTATCTGGCGGCGGCGATTCAATTTGAAACAATTTTTTTTTCGTTTCGCTGGAGGTTCGAATTTCTGGGACAGCGACTCTTAATAAGTTTTAAACTATATGTTTGGTGCAAAAACACAAAATTGCTTCAAACCCCAGAATTTTTGGTGTAAATGAAGAAGTTCATAGTTTCTGCAGTCAAAACGTTTTACCTTATCGTTTTTTCTTTACACCATCGTTTTCACCGTAAAAAAACTGGTCTAGAAAACAGTTTAGCAAGATGCAAACCGTTCGTTTTTTAGGTTTTTCGTTACAAGGTTTGTTGAGAACTTTTGATTTTTTCTAGCATAAGCTTTTGTTGCTTCGTTAAGTCTATTTGAAAACGTTTTAACCAACGCGATCTAAACCATATATACGTAATTTTGAACGCTCTTTCATGTGGTTTAGTTTGTTTAAAAAATATTAAACTATATTGTTGGTGCAAATACAAAATTGCTTAAAATCCCAGACTGTTGGTGTACCATGAAGAAATTCATGAACTCTGCAGTCGCAACGTTTTAACTAACCGTGATTTTCTTTAAACCATCATTTTAACCGTACAAAACTGGTCTAGAAACACTGTTGATAACCAACAAAGAAACACCTGTTGTTTCCATTGCTAATGAGCTTCCCCTCTTTTTGGCAATCATAACGAAAAAAAACACTATAAAATGTGTTTAAATGGGTTTTAAAATGAAATCTGTGCGAAATAAATTATTTTGATGTACTTTCACACAATTGTAAAAGTTTTTAAACTGCGTGTGTTTAATTGTGTGTTTTAGTGCAGCACAAAAATCCGTTGAAGCCCAGGGTGGATGTATTGGATTACCATTCTTTCTTAACAACGCTTCAACTAACCGTTTTTCTTGCAGTTGTGTTTGAATATTTTCACAAAAACGTGATCGGTACCAAAAATGCTGTATTAACTGAACATAACAACTAAATTGCTGTGCAATTTGATAACAGGATTATTATACATTCCGCTAAGATTCACCACACAAAACCATCGTTTGCTGAATCTGAAAAGCGGAGGTTCTGCATCGTCCTGCACGCCAAGGAGCAGTGGCCGAGGACCTGTATCGTCCTGCACGCCAACGAGCAGAGGCCGAAGACCTGTATCGTCTTGCACGCCAACGAGCGGAGGCCGAGGACCTGTATCGTCCTGCACGCCAACGAGCCGACGAACAACAACGATGATGGCAGCAGGAGATGTGCGATCGTGCTCCTCGAGAGCAAAATGAACGCGACGCGGCTGAGCGCCAACGTAGAGCCGCGGCCGAAGAACAACAGCGGAAGCAGCAACAGCAGGAGGTGTTGGACCGTGCTCGTCGAGAGCAAAATGAACGCGACGCGGCTGAGCGCCAACGTAGAGCCGCGGCCGAAAAACAACAGCGGAGGCAGCAACAGCAGGAGGTGTTGGACCGTGCTCGTCGAAAGCAAAATGAACGCGACGCGGCTGATATAATAAAGCCTCTGGAAGTTCTTAACGATCAAAAGACACCGGCTATGGAAGTGACTAATAATGAATATTTAAGTTTTTCGGAACAACTGTTTTTTGCTTAGAGACGTCACAGATGAAATCTTATAAGTTTTTGCGTGCACCAAACATATAAATGAAATTTTTAAATAATGTTTATACAACCTCGTGAAAGAATATGGAAACAGCAGGTGTTTCTTTGTTGGTTATCAACAGTGTTTCTAGACCAGTTTTGTACGGTTAAAATGGTGGTTTAAAAAAAATCACGGTTAGCTAAAACGTCGCGACTGCAGAGTTCATGAATTTCTTCATGGTACACCAACAGTCTGGGATTTTAAGCAATTTTGTATTTGCACCAAACAAATAGTTTAATGTTTTAAAAAAAAACTAAACTACATGAAAGAGCGTTCAAAACTACGTATATATGGTTTAGATCACGTTGGTTAAAACGTTTTCAAATAGACTTAACGAAGCAACAAAAGCTTATGCTAGGAAAAATCAAAAGTTCTCAACCAACCTTGTAACGAAAATCCTTAAAAAACAGAACGGTTTGCATCTTGTAAAAATGTTTTCTAGACCAGTCTTTACGGTGAAAACGATGGTGTAAAGAAAAAACAATAAGGTAAAACGTTTTGATTGCAGAAACCATTAACTTCTTTATTTAAACCAAAAGGTCTGGGATTTGACACAATTTTGTGTTTGCACCAAACATATAATTTGAAATTTATTAAAACAATTTAAACCACGTGAAAGAGCGTTCAAAATTACATATGTATGGAACAGATCATATTGGTTAAAACGTTTTTAAATGAACTTTATAAACCAATAAAAGCTTAACTAGCAAAAATAAAAATTTCTCAACCAACATTGTAACGAAAAAAAACCAAAAATGGGAACGGTTTGCATCTTGCTAAAATGTTTTCTAGACCAGTTTTTTACAATGAAAATTATGGTGCAAAGAAAACTACGATAAGTAAAAACGTTGTGACTGCAGAAACCATGAACTTCTTCATGGTACACCAAAAATTCTGGGGTTTGAAGCAATTTTGTGTTTGCACCAAACATATAGTTTAATATTTTTTAAAACAATTTAAACCACGTGAAAGAGCGTTCAAAACTACGTATATATGGCACAGATCACATTGGTTAAAACGTTTTTTAGACAAACTTAATAAAGCAATAAAAGCTTATACTAGCAAAAAAAATTCTCAACCAACCTTGCAACAAAAAAAAACCTCAAAAGAGGAAACGGTTTGCATCTCGTTAAAACGTTTTCTAGACCAATTTTTTTCGCGAAAAAGATAGCGGAGAGAATTTTTGGGTCGGGCTGAGTGCCGACGCAATACAGTCAAAAAGTGAAATTTTTGAAATTTATTTTTTAGGTTTTTTGCTTATACCAAAATAAAAGTTTATGTTTTTTAAAAAAGTAAATGCAGCACATGAAAGCCCTTGCAAAATACTACATTTTTCATATTAACACCAATATTCGATAACGCTTCTGTGTTGCGTTAAAAAACCTTTTTTTCAAAACGCCAAAAATGACGTTTTTCGACGAAATACCCCACTTTGGAGACCTGTAGCGCCACACCACAAGGGTCTCATTCCAAAAGCGGGCCGGTTTTTTCTTAGTTGGACCTAAGGTACCTCCATACCAAATTTGAGCGAAATCGATTTTCGGCTAGGGGCAGAGTATTACCAAAATGTTCCTCCTAATTCCGGACGGTCTCTTAAGTGCCTATACACCTCTCGGTGGGGATCGATCCCCGAACGCTCAGACAAGAGTCTAACGCGCTACTAGGCCACGGAGAGTGATAATTATGTGTATGACCTATTTTTTAAACGTCCCACTGAAATGACGTCATGTGCCGCCAAATATGCGCTTGCCGTTCACAGCAAACCAGACTTTCCGTTTAGCCGATTTCTTCCCGTAAACAAATTTGTTAATGTCTAATCAATCACTCCAAACTGACATTTTAGTGCCTGTACTTTGATAAACGGGCGTTTTTAAAGCAAATGGGGTCATTTTAGTCTGGACACCTTTGAATAAATCCACAATGCATCAACTTGTTTTGAAATCAAATCAATCTTGAAAGTCGGCTGTGTTGATTGTTTGTAGATAGGAGATTACAGGGCATTTTGTACCGACTGCGACTGGTAAAAACTTTTATAATCATAAAACCTTTATGAAAACAGCTTTAGGAAAAACTACATGAAAAATGAAACTGCGGCTACTGGCGGTGAACCACTGTTGCAACTTGAGCAATAAAAAAAGTGAAATACACTTTGTAAACACACCTTTTTGTGAATTCACTTCGCAGTGTTTTCGTTGTTGAACGCTGCAAACTTTGCCATTCAGGCAGTGAGCAAGCCGACCGCGCAAATGTGGTCTCGTCGTCGTGCGCGCGCCTTGATTAGTCGAGTGTCGCTCGTCCTTGGTTGATGGCTGTTCCATGTATCACGGAATGATCCTCGTGCTAGCACGGGTACGTCTTATTTGCAAACGGTGTTAAAAAGCAAACTTGTGCAGAGTAACTATGGAGATTGTAACGGAAAGCGTTTTTTTTCTTGTTCGTTTGTATGTATTATTGTTTTATTTTGGTACCCAGACACAATGCGCGCTTAGATAGGTAAACAGTTTCATGCATGACGCGGGAATTCAAAATTGGTAAAGTGATTGATCCGAGTCCCCTAAATAGGGCCAAGCCATTTTAGGCTGTTTTGAGTTGCCACATCAAGCTTGAAATTAGTTTCCTAGTAAACTTAGCAAACGCGCTGAGTCGCAGAACCGAAAAAAAATTTATACCGTATTACCCCCAATAAACCCCCATGGGGGATTAATACGTCAGCGACTTTTAGGGGTGGGGGTTTATTGGTGGGGGGGGGGGGATTATTGGTGGGGGGGGGGGTTATTTACAAAAAATTCTAGGGGTGGGGGTTTGTTGAAAAATGGCAAAAATACATTGCATGGCAGGCAAGAAAGTCGCAGAAACTTCTACTCTACATAGAAATTCCTTTTATAACAGCCTTTTGTAATGAAATTACTATTAACTCACCCATTTGGGGCCTTTGGTAGCACAATTTCATCATTTTCACTGCAACCAGCCACTGAATTCGCTGGGTATGTGTTTCAAACAGGTCTCCAATAATCCCCCATGGGGGATTATTTGTGGGGGGGGGGGAGTATTCGGAAACTGGTCGGGGGGGGGGGGTGGGGTTTATTGGTGGGGGGGGGGGATTAATGGTGGGGGGGTTTAATGGGGGTAATACGGTAATACTGTCGGAATAGCTTGGAAATTGGCTCACTCTGGGAATAGCCAAGGCATTAGCAATAGCTTGTAGCTTTAGCGTTTTTCTTGCGTGAAAATGTGGGTACGTTTTCCATGATTTCCAACTTTTTCTCGAGCTTAAAAGCTTCGCATTGTACAGAGTGAGCCAAAAAATAGGTTCCAATTCTAAAATGCTCTTACTGGCTTGTGCTGAAGTGTTTCGAGCTGAAAACGGGAACACTATTAGAAAACATTTGGAGGGTTTTTTGACCAAATTTTTGTCACGGTATGTCGTCCCTGTCACTCACTACAGCAAACTATCTGGAAAATATGAAAAATTGACAAATGTTGTAAAATGCAGAGGGTTGATTTAGCTGTAACAAAAATCAAATGATGAACGTTGGTGACAACTCGAGTGTTCACAACACAAAAAAAATATGAAAAAAGCAATATGCACAAACAGTAGCTTGAAAATTCCGAATGCCGAATTGCATTTGAACAGTCTTTGATCACCCTGATGTTTCACTTCGAGTCTGAGCGTGCGTGAGCGGTTCTGCTCAGAACAGATGCAAATTTAACTTTCCAGAGGCAAATTGTTTTTTCCTTTTTTTTAATTCACACAATTTGCTACTCTGATATTTTCACCACAGCAGACAAATTGTTTTCTGCAGTGAAAGACGCAGTTCCATTTTCAGTCTTTGCTGCCATCATGGTTAAGTGCGGACGGCAGAGCAGCGAGTCTGGTCTGCCAATTGGTGGGAACATGCGAATAACTTTTCAACAGTGGTTCGGAAATTTTGTATAAAATTCAATTTGACCCCGCGTGACGATACATCAGTCCGGAAGTCAGTTTATGAGCAAGATAAACAGTGAGATTATGGATAACCATTGTTTTTTCGTCAAAAATTGCTATTTTTTGAAAATTACACTGTAAAAGTGAACTGATACGTGTAAACCAAAAAAATTTGGTCACAAAAACCTCCCAAAGTGTTCTAACAGTGTTCAAAAATTTTGAGCTATGAGGTCTCTTTGTTACAGCTAAATCCTCCCTTTGTATTTCACAACATTGATCGATTTTTCATGTTTTTCAGATATTCTGCTGTAGTGAGTGATAGGGGCAACATACCGTAACAAAAATTTGGTCAGAAAAACCTCCAAATGTTTTCTAATAGTGTTCCAATTTTCAGCTCGAAACACCTCAGCACAAGCTAGTGAGAGCATTTTAGAATTGGAACCTTTTTTTGGCTCACCCTGTATATGTGAGTTTTGTCGCATTCGAGGTCTACCAATTCGTTTCCCAATACTGATTTCCAGTTTTCAAACTTTCTTTTCTCAGGTCGTTCAATACCACCGACCAACTCATAGCAACGTCACCGGCAACATAACGTACCGAACGACGTCCCACTGCATACCAGCCTCCGGTATCGCCAATCAATTGTATTCCATGTTGACTCTGTGGCTGATACCGCTGGTTGTGGCCGCTTGGATGAGCAGGTTTGACGATTTATGTCGGTTTATTTTGAATCTCGGCAGACACGCGCAGATTGGCCGTGTGAAATGTGTACAGTACAGCTTATTTTTTAAACCTGTCCTTTTTTGGCAAAATACAGAGCCCGCGAAACTTTGAATTAAACAGGAATTGGCTTTGGACCCCAATAAAAAAGCACCATTTGAAGCGAAAAGTGTCCCCTTTCTAGTCTGGTACCGTTCTGTCTTTTTTTCGCGGGGTCTGTATTTCTTTGAAAAGGCGACAGGTTAAAATAACACGCACTGTACATAACAGTGAAACGGAAAACTGCGCCGAAATCAACCGCATAGGACACCATATTATTTTAGACAATCTTTAAACCACGGAAACAAAACACCGAATAAAAATGCAAAAAAATCTGAAACTTTCCAGAAACATCCTCTCAACACTCCGTCGGAGGCACACGGTCGGCTTCAACGTGATGATGTCAACCAGTAACAACAACGACACGAATAACAACGACTCGAACAACAACGACACGAACAACAACAGCCTGCCGGGCGTACAGTGCACTCGATCAACACCGAATCAACCGCAAATCAACACCGTTGATCGGACGCTGTCGACATTCGACGCAACGAACGACGCTAAGATGGCGCTCTCGTTGGTCGTCTACTATTTGGCGACGCATTTTTTGTATTTCGGGTTCACCTGGATTCTCTACTGGACGCCGGCTGCGTTTTGTGCGTTTTTTTAAATTTTTTCGACTGCTTTCGTGCTGCTCGCTAATTGGTTTTGACATTCCAGAATATCCATAACAAATAATCACTGTGTGCCTCCAAACAAACTGTATTCCGTGCACTGTGAAAACCGTGTACGGTAGCTAGCCGTCATCTTTTCTTGGGTTTACCATCGGAAGCCACAAGAGATGCAGCGATTAGCCAAAATGTTTAGAAAACAGTTTGGAGAGAACCGATTTTCAGTGTGTGTGCACAGAAATGTCGACATTGCACATATTCCAGTCAACAAAACCCACCAGCTACTGTTCGTTGTGTTCTACTTCGTCGCCGACACCTACAGCATAGTGAAACTGTTCATCTACGCCGGCTACAATTGGACGGAGGTGAAAATGTGCCTGTTGCTTCGACGACGTTGGCCGACGGCACAGATCGAAGATGATGACAACGATTTGCGCTTGGATGACGGCGACGAAAATGCACTGGTCGATCAGATGTTTGCCACGGATGACCCGATGGACGATCGAACAAGCAATCGCATTAACACGGACTTCTCGCAGTTGCGCGCGTCGATTAATTGGTGATCTTGAGACTATGCTTCACCATCGCATTGATTCTGTTGAGTTTTTTCTTTCGAATTACATGCTCAGGAATCACCGCAACGAAGATCCGCCCCGCCCCGCCAGATTTGTTCATAATATATGGCTAATTGCCGATTTGGTATTTGCGCTGATCACCAGGCTCAGGTTCAGCCAGGTTTATGTCGTTCAGGCCGTCACACCGCCTTTTTTGTTGTTTTCTTTATTTTTTTGCGGTGATTTTCTGATCGTGTGGTCTGCTTTGGCGTAAGACCACTTTTTTGCTTCAAACCGGAACTCTTCACCAGTAATATCGATTTCCTTTTGAAATTTTTCGGAAGCACAACATTTTTGGGTTATCTTTTTTCCACACGGTATAAATTCTCAGTAGATGCATACTCCTGGTTTTTATTTTCCCAAAAAATCCCGTGTTTTTTTTCTATTTTTTGTAAGAGTTGTACAAAATTGTTTTTTGCATGTTTAATCATATCTTGCTGCTCCTTGTGCGTCTGTTGTTTTTGTTCATTTTCTGTGTACTTTGTTCTGTTATGGATTCTCAGTGTATCTTATTGTAAGAATCGATTCTTTTTCAAACCATAATTTGCGACCACTGTCCTATGTCGGCGTGGTTCTCTTCTCTTTGCCAAAAGACAATAAACCCAAAATGATATGGTGCTTGAGTGAGAGAACAATGGTTTAGCTTTCAAGGTTGCAGACGTAACAACAATGTTGGCCTAACAGATTGTTCGGTTCGGGTGTCATTTTTCGCGCTTCTTGAGTGCATGTTGGCTGATTTCTTAAACCAAAACGAAATCGCACAAAACAAACGATAGCATAGCAAGATGACCAACAACAGAATACGTATTTATTCAAATTTCGTCCGAATACTAATTGGCTGTTCGCTTGTTCTGGTGTTCATAAAGCTGATCACCATGTTCACCAGTATGACCGCGTACTACTCCATTCATGCAAACTTCTACAAAACGATTTTGAATCGAAACTTTGACAATGATTTTTTGAAATTGTCACAAAATAACAAGCATGTTTCCAATGAAATGCCCGGTTTGATGGGTAGAACAACACAAATAAAAGGAGATTTACTGGAAAATTATGATGCGCATGTTACGTTTGACAACGATGCAAATGAATGGACGTCGACAAGTTTGGAATCAAACCGTCGATTGAATGAAACCGTGAACAGCTTCACCGTGCAGTTGCGAAATCAAACTATCGACGTTGTGGCGTATCTGCATCCGAACGCTGAAAAAGTTTGTGTCTCGACTCGCACTTTTGCACCGTGTAGTGTCGTTTTGTTTCTGTTTGCTTCCGAAAACGCGCGAACTTCGTGTTTTCACAATTTTAACGTTCGTGTTTTCCAAAAACCGCCTTCTCTATCGATTGATCATTGTGTATGTACATATTCTTTGGATTTTTTAGATTCTGTGACTCAATCGACAAAAGGAAACTAGTTTCAATCCTTACGTGGCAATTTTAAAGTCGCCTAAGTGACTCAGCTTCAGGCAACCCGGATCACACGTTGCCACCAATTTTGAATTCCCGCGCGCATCATATGCATGAAACTATTTACTACCAATCTCAACGCGCGCATTGAGTTCTCGGGAGACCAAAATAAGCGATCATGCCAGTGCAACGAATCCATACGCCTCACAATCGTGCTGCTGAGCACGGCTACGCGAGGCACAATCCGCGACACGATACGCCACACGTGGGCGACAGCGACACGACTACGCCAATTCAATGCGTCACTGATGTTCACGCTGTCCGGCGCTGGCCAGCTGACGCCAGGTATGACGGCTGTGCTGGCGCGAGAGCAGCGACAACATGGAGACCTGCTGGTGACAGACTTGCAGGTACAGTGAACAATTGGGCGAGCATTTGAACCACTGGAGGTAGCAATGGCAGGAACCTCTCTTTCACCTACATGGGTTACACAAATCATTACCGTACTACTTTTTTCAACCATTGAAATTTAATGGAAATTCATTTATGAATTCAGTGCTGCAACACAAACGCAAATAACAACTATTGTGGATTTATTCAAACGTGTCCGAACTAAAATGACGTCATTTGGTTTAAAAACACCCGTTTGTAAAAGTACAGGCACTAAAATTTCAATTTGGTGTAACTGATTCGACATTCACCATTTGTTTACGGCTAAACAGAAAGTATGGTTTGCTGTGAACAACAAGCGCATGTTTTGCGGCACATGACGTCATTTCTGTGGGACACGTTTGAAAAAAAAGATCATACGCAACTCCCACTGCTATTTAGGAATCCTACGCAAATCTCACGCTGAAGACCGCGGCGACAATGCAATGGATTGCGCTGAATTGTGCGTCTGAGTTCACCCTAAAAACCGATGACAATGTCATGATTTCACTCGAGAAAGCTGATCGGCTCGCTAGAACTTCGCTTGCCAGTCAGCTGACGATCAGAGGCCTCTGTCACAGTCGGGCGCGAACGCAGCGACGCGGCAAATGGTGAAACGCATTGCTGTAAAAAACTGAATTTCACATGAAAAAAACAGTTTTTTCCAGGGCAATCAGTTTGAAGAATTGGCGAAGCGACTTTCTACCGAGGTTAGAATGTGATATTTATCAAGCTTTTCAGTTTACAAAAAAATTGTTCGCGGCCTTGTCCATTTTCAGATACTGTCTCGGCGGCGGACAACTGATCACGCGACCCGCGTTGAAAAAACTCGTTGCTCATTTCCATCAGGCTCCGTTCGTTGAAATCGAAGACGTTTGGCTGACGGGCTTTGTGGCAGGCAAGAAACTCTCTCGTGTTGGTTTTTTGGTCCAGTTCTAGACCATAAGAAATGGCTGGAGCAAAGTTTGCATTCAAATTTCATTCTTAATTTCAAAAAATTGAACCTTTGAAAACTTTCAAACGGCAGAGGTCGCTCGGGTCGCGCGAATCATGGTCGAGCCGGCTGAGTGGACGTCGGGGTTGGTGGGTTTTTCTCAGTGGAGCGCTGATTGGCTGCATATGTTTTTATTTGATTTGAGAAAACGTGCGAAAAAGCGATGTTGAAAAATGTGAGCTTTTTTGCGAACCAATAGTCCAAAACACCCTGTACTTTGAACTGACTCTTATAATCCCATTGCTGAATGCTTCTTGCTTCTAAATTTGTTTCTGCACTGGTTTCTGCATATTTGCAAGCGAAGATCTGCATGGATCTGCATTTTTTCGAGCAGCAGGAGCAGTCAGCAATAATCGTGTTTTTTAACGAACATTCATGAAGCAGTATTTAGTGACCGCAAAGCTATGTTTCAACACGGCTATGCGTCACTAAATACTGCTTCATGAATGCCGCTTTATTCGTTTCTTAGAGACCGTGGCACAGTGCACCCGTGCAACGTGGGACGTCAGCTGGCTTACCACACGCAAGCCGAAGTCACCGCAGCAACGTTGCAACATTGGTGGGCACTATACGTGAAATATCAGTCGTTTTTCTGTTCTAGAAGATCTACTGTGAACGTTGGGTGAACTTCTGGTTCTCTTGTTTCAAGTTTTGCTGTTCGCTGTGGTTGGTTGTTGTATCAACCAATCAACCAGGAAATTCTGAATCTCTGTTGAATCTTCAGGTTTGCACAGTATTTTTGACAGTGATATTTACCTCCAACTTTGGAGCGCCGCGCTGTGATGTGATGTGCGTTTTTGTGATGGCTGTGATGACAACAACAGAGAGAAAACAAAACACAGAAAAATTACACCTTGGTCACAAAACAACCACTGAACTTAAAATACGTGATACATGCAGACCCAAGAGAAAGATACGGTTCTGTTATAAGGAATCGGTCCACTCTTGAATACATGATGTAAAAGTCGGTCTTTAGGGCGCGTGTTCAATTGCGGTCCTCTAATTGAGGCCTGAAGAGTAGCGGACCGCCCATTCCGGCAATCTTGCAGTTCAGCACGTGAACGCGCAAAATTTCAGCAACCGAATTAAAGCAACAAAAACATGCAAAAACCACAGCCGTGACAAAATTGCACATTTCTGTCACCCTGCACGTAAATGCGTTTCAATGAATAAAATTGAACTAACTGAGAGGGTGTTGAAATTTACCGCTTTATGTTCTGGCCGAAAAAAATTTGGCATTAACAAACACCATATTTTTGCAAAAAAAAAGAAAATCCTGTTATTGCAATGGCAGTGGCGTTCTATACTAACAGAATATTTTCCAAATTTCGTTTTATGTTGTTTACAAGCAATAATAAAACTATTTGAATTTCGTGATTCTTAACCACTTTTACTAAAAAAATCCTTATTCGTGATTAAAAGCAAAAATGTGCAAATACAGCATCTTGAAAACAGTTTGCTCACAAAGGGACCTGGCTGGCGCATAAAACGAATAAACGTCTTGGGACCGTTAATAGCGCTGTTGACTTTTGATTGACAATGATCCCATAAAATTCACATGCTGTTCTAACAAATTAAAAGCAAAATTTCACAGAAAACGGAATGGCACGCAACGAAAACGCATAAAATCACGCGCTTCAAATCACCATAAAACCACAAAGCTTGCTGCATACCCTAATTTTTTAATTTCGACGCCAGCCTTTGTTTCAAACGCTTGCTTTTCTTGCAGTTCGTATTAACCAGTACAACGAACAGACGAACAACCATAATATTTTAGCCGCGATGTTTTTAGCTACAAGGAGGGCTAAACACCAGAACAGCGCACAGCGGCCATCAAATGTGGCACCCCAGCTCATCAATGAGATTTTTTAAAATCATTAAAAGTCATTAAGTGCCAATCGCAACACATCGGCGGGCCTTATTCACACACACCGAGTGCAAACTTCATAATTTCATTTTGAACAATTTTAGCTGTACACATATCGTGGTAAATTTTGTTACTGACCCCCCTCCTCGTCCTTCTTATCCCCTACCCCACCCTCATATCGATTCCGGATACCCGTGTTGCTGTACCAAATTCGAAAGGTTTTGTCTCCGTGTATGGGCGGCTAGGTATTTCGGTAACAAGATGCCTCCGCCACGAGATCGGGTGCTTCTGAGTAACACTTCTGAGCCCTGTGAGAATATAAAAGGGCTACAAGAGTTTTCCTGAGCCGCCGCAGAAGCGGCTAATAAAGATACACTCTTAATCGTTCGCCAAAGCTTTCGCACAGTTTGTTTCTCAAGCGATATTTTGCGGCAACCTCGCTGGTTTTTGTGCATTAACTGAATCTGGTTGTGAGTCCATTCATTTGTTTGAGTGTGTAGCAACTTTTAGTAAAAAAGTGCAAGAAATTTCGAAAACATGTTGAAATTGTGTGCGACTGCCGTATTGATCGCGGGGCTGGTCCACGCTCAGCCTGGTCCCGGGCCTGAGTGCACCCATTTGGGACCACCGAAACCGCCGTATCTGAACGCCGAACCAACGGTAAAAACGTTTTTCTTTCCGCTCGTGTTTTTTACTTTCGATTTCTGATTAATTGAGGTGAGCGAGCATCTAGTGCTACTAAATTCGCTTAGAATCGAATTTAGTAAGGAGTTTAGCACGGCGAGTTTAGTACTGAGTTTGGTAGTGAGTTACGTAGCGAGTTTAGTAGACGTGTTAATATCTAGATAAATGAACTTAGTAAAAAGTGTAGTGGTGAGTTTCGCAATGAGTTTCGTGGTGAGTTTGGTAAAGCCAGCTTAATAGCGAGTTTAGTAATGAATTTAATAATGAGTTTAGTAGTCAGTTCAGTAATTAGTTTAGTAGCAAGTTTAGTACTATGTTTACCAAGCGATTTTTATGAGCCAGTTTCTTTAGTTTAGTTTGAGTTTGTAATCAGTTTAGTAATGAGTTCAGTAGCGACGTTTGACTCGAATGGTCATATTTTAGTTTTAGCCGAACCTCTGTCCTGTTTGTATTTTCTTGCGTGCACTTTCTCTCCGTATCTCATGATGTCTGAACAGTTTTTAGCGGAGCCTCCTGCGAAATAAAATGAATAAAGTGTCACAGCGTCGCTTCTCGAGTGCTCGTTGCTTGAAAAGACTCATCGTTGCCCGTTTTCTTTTTTACCACACAGACGCCCCGAGCACATCCGGTCTTGGTGCACCAACTGGTCTCGCCCGTTTGCTTCCAACGTGATCATCTGCAGTTCCAGTGCGTGCGCGTCTGCTCCGCGTTGGCCGTACTGAAACCGGTGCCGTGCGACCCGGAGAACCCGAGTTCGCATTTTTGTTTTTTTGTTTTTCTTTGTTAGTTTTTAATTTTTGACTTTTTTCAGCTTTTTCTTTGTTGGAAGTTCTTGTGTGGTGTGCATAGTAGAGCAGTTACCCAATGTGAACTGTGCCAATATTTCTCTCTATTATAACAGAGTGTATACTGTCGTCAGACTACTATTGTGGATTTATTCAAACGTGTCCGGACTAAAATGACGTCATTTGCTTTAAAAAACGCCCGTTTGTCAAAGTACAGGCACTAAAATTTCAGTTTGGTGTGACTGATTCGACATTCACCATTTGTTTACGGGAAGAAATCGGCTAAACGGAAAGTCTGGTTTGCTGTGAACGATAAGCGCATGTTTTGCGGTACATGACGTCATTTCACTGGGACAAGTTTGAAAAAATAAGTCATACTACTGTGATCTTTTATTTTGGTCCCGCAACTCAATGCGCCCATAGATATGTAGGTAAACAGTTGCGTGCAGGCAGGACGCGGGAATTCAAAATTGGTGAAGTGATCCGAGTCCCCTACATAGAGCCGAGTCACTTAGGCGACTTTGAATCGCCACATAAAGATTGAAACTAGTTTTTTTCACATCTGCACACGCATTCAGTCGCGGAACATAAAAAATTGGTATTATTAAGAAACTGAAAAAAATCTTATCCGAAAATACCGTCGCAGACCCAGAGGCGCCGTGTCGTCGTCTGAAGTGGGTGCGTCCCTGTTTCTGGACGTCGCACGCCGCGTGTCGCGTCGACGATCAAAATGTGCCGTGTCCTACTTGTAAGTGGGGGGGGGGCATTTGCCGTGGAAGTCCATCCGCATTTGAAATCATTCAATTTTTCAAAGTCCAAAGACGTGGTAATTCAAAATCGGTGAAGTCACCCAAGTTTCGGATCGGGTGACTTTCGCAGCTTCAAGTTACCGCAGCAAGCAGCCAGCGATTAGGAAATGGCCGATTAACCATGGCAGTTTTTTCGGCTCGTGTAGTATTCTGGCCCGCGAAATTTCGGCCCGAAGAATTCCGGCCCGCTCATTCCGGCCCGAAGAATTCCGGTCCGAAGATTTCCGGCCTGAAGAGTTCTGGCCAGACAATTCCGGCCCGAAGAATTCCGGCCCTATGAATTCCGACCCGGAGAATTCCGGCCCGATAAATTTTTGCCAGCACGAACAATATCAAACCACACAAAAGTGATTTTTTGCTTAAAAAATATCGATGTTCACGTCGTGAATAAATAAATTCATACAGCTAGTTTGAAGCTTTGTTAGCCGTGTAGAATTAGACCTGAGGTTTTTTCCAGCAAGTTGAACACAATGATTTGTGATTTTGCACCAGAGCCTCCCCCCTTGAAATTTGCTGGACACTCCACCAGCAAAATTTGCTTGAAATTTTTTGAGACACCGAAAAAGTCACGTCTGAAATAATAAAAATGCAAACCAGGAAGCAAGATCACGCAAGTTAAAAAAATACAGAAATAATACCAAGAAGGACAAAAAACACAGCACAATCAAAAATCAGTTAATAATTTATGGTTCGCAAATCCTAGTTCGTGATATGAAAAATAATCTTTTTATTTATTATTTTGGAAAAAAGGTTTCTCTTTCTAAAAAAATCAAACAAGACAAGAAATTTTTGAACATAATTGAAAATACACCGTGACATGTGAACATCGATATTTTATTACCAAAACATCACTTCGTGTGGTTTAATATTGTTCGTGCTGACGAAAATTCATCGGGCCGGAATTCTCCGGGCCGGAACTCTGCGGGCCGGAATTCTTCGAGACGGAATTATCCCAGGCCGGAAATCTTCGGGCCGGAATTCTTCGGGACGGAATTCTTCGGGTCGGAATGAGCGGGCCGGAACTCTTCAGGCCGGAATTAGCGGGCCGGAATTGTACCCCCCGGTTTTTTTCAGGGTGCACGGAGTAAAAGAGACAACGGATACTACAATGTATCTAAAGGGAAAACGTTTCACTGAAATCCTTGTTATAGGGCCAATAAATTTGCCGTCTCATTGTGATAATTTCAGGCCAGCCTCCCGAAGAAGGATAAACGAGGAAGAAGAAACGCGAAGAATGGTTTTCCAATTAGAAGAATGTTTTCAAGATTTTGATCTTATTGATCGAGTCATGCTTTTATGATTGCAGATTTTTACTGCGATCATTCTTCAATCTATGCTATTATCCTCTTTTTAATAAAATTGTGTTATCAGTGTAGTTTTCTATGAAATTACCGTAAAGTCTTGCATATAAGGTTCCTCCCACTTATAAGATCCCCACCCAAAAGTGGGCGGAGTGTCACACGGCGGGAAACCAAAAATTCAAAATTTTGACTTGGTCAAAATCCTATCCCGTTTATAAGGGCCGGAATTCCTAATGTTCGGTTTATAAGACCTCCTCCCACTTATAAGGTTGTCACACGAAATTCCACTTTTTTCAGAAATTTTTGATTTTCAAATTTGGGGGGGGTACAATTCCGGCCCGCTAATTCCGGCCTGAAAAATTCCGGCCCGCTAATTCCGGCCCGAAGAATTCCGGCCCGGAGAATTTTCGCCAGCACGAACAATATTAAACCACACAAAGTGATTTTGGTAATGAAATAATAAAATAAAAATATCGATGTTCACATGTTACAATGTATTTTCAATGATGTTTGTCCTGTTTGCTTTTTTGGAAAGTGAAACCTTTTGGAAAAAAAGAAACTACAACTAAATTTTTAAATTTTTTTATCATGAACAGGATTTGTGACCCTTTTACCTTATCAAAAAGGCTTGGCTTAGGATTAGGAACCTACAACAAGTCACTGCAAGCAAGTTCTAAACAAAAATAAAAAATCACTTAAGAATTTATTTACCAAAAATCACTTCGTGTGGATTAATATTGTTCTTGCTGGCGAAAATTCTCCGGGCCGGAATTCTTCGGGCCGGAATTCTTCGGGCCGGAATGAGCGGGCCGGAATTCTACGGGCCGGAATTTCGCGGGCCGGAATAGTACACGAGCCTTCAAATTTATATAAGGAGACCTTATATGCAAGACTTTACGGTGATCACATTCGTAGCATGTTGAGGTTTAACTGAAATGAAATATCTAAACAAGCAATCAGATAAAAAAAATGCAAAACTTACATATTTTAATAATTAAAATACGTACATTAAAAGTTCTTTAGGCCAGCTAAGTATGCACGCATGAAATTAGTTTATATTTGCGGTAAATTAAAATATTTGTCGAAATTGTTTTTTTCACCAACTATGCAAAAAGCCAACAATGGTAAACAAACAGCAATAACGGATGATTGTTTAAGCTATGTATGTAAATAACGTAGTTGTTTAATGAATGTAATCCTCTTAAGAGTCGCTCTCCCAGAAAGTCGAACTTCTCAAAGGACCCATGCGAAACGAAAAAAAAAATTGTTTCAAATTGAATCGCCGCCGCCAGATAGTTGTTAGTTATGATAAAAAAATAACACACACAAAGTTTCAGCTCTCAACTCCTAGTCTACGCGTGACAGCGGGCTTCCTGTCTGTTAAGGGAGGACTAATAGGGACGCACGCAAACTAGGAGTTTTGGTTGACTGCTTTGTTCTCCACACCACGTGCACCAAAAACACTCATCAAGCACTCATTTTGTAGCTACGGACTCAGAGAATACGTGATTCAATTTTCGTGCAAAAATATTCACGCACACGAATTATATGAGCAATTGAAACATTGCTTTGTGGAGAAAAAAGTCAAAAAAATGCATGTCTGCTGAATTGTGTGCCCTCTCATTGCCAAACAACGCTTCACATCCGTTAGCTTTTTCTTGTGCGTAACCCACATGAACTGTAGTTTATCCGACGCACAACAAATCACCCGGAAATAGTGGGCCAAGTTTGCTAGGGGCACCTTTAGAGCAGGTCAAAGGATGAAAAAAGTCAAAAAATGCATGTCTGCTGAATTGTGTGCCCTCTCATTGCCAAACAACGCTTCACATCCGTTAGCTTTTTCTTGTGCGTAACCCACATGAACTGTAGTTTATCCGAAACACAACAAATCACCCGGAAATAGTGGGCCAAGTTTGCTAGGGGCACCTTTAGAGCAGGTCAAAGGGTGAAAAAAGTCAAAAAATGCATGTCTGCTGAATTGTGTGCTCTCTCATTGCCAAACAACGCTTCACATCCGTTAGCTTTTTCTTGTGCGTAACCCACAGGAACTGTAGTTTATCCGACGCACAACAAATCACCCGGAAATAGTGGGCAAAGTTTGCTAGCGGCACCTTTAGAGCAGGTCAAAGGATGAAAAAAGTCAAAAAAATGCATGTCTGCTGAATTGTGTGCCCTCTCATTGCCAAACAATGCTTCACATCCGTTAGCTTTTTCTTGTGCGTAACCCACAGGAACTGTAGTTTATCCGAAACACAACAAATCACCCGGAAATAGTGGGCAAAGTTTGCTAGGGACACCTTTAGAGCAGGTCAAAAGGTGAAAAAAGTCAAAAATGCATCTCTCTTGAATTGTGTGCCCTCTCATTGCCAAACAACGCTTCACATCCGTTAGCTTTTTCTTGTGCGTAACCCACAGGAACTGTAGTTTATCCGACGCACAACAAATCACCCGGAAATAGTAGGCAAAGTTTGCTAGGGGCACCTTTAGAGCAGGTCAAAGGATGAAAAAAGTCAAAAAAATGCATGTCTGCTGAATTGTGTGCCCTCTCATTGCCAAACAATGCTTCACATCCGTTAGCTTTTTCTTGTGCGTAACCCACAGGAACTGTAGTTTATCCGAAACACAACAAATCACTCGGGAATAGTGGGCAAAGTTTGCTGGGCGCACCTTTAGAGCAGGTCAAAAGGTGAAAAAAGTCAAAAAATGCATGTCTGCATGATTCGTGTGCGTGAATATTTTTGCACGAAAATTGAATCACGTATTCTCTGAGTCCGTAGCTACAAAATGAGTGCTTGATGAGTGTTTTTGGTGCACGTGGTGTGGAGAACAAAGCAGTCAACCAAAACTCCTAGTTTGCGTGCGTCCCTATTAGTCCTCCCTTAACAGACAGGAAGCCCGCTGTCACGCGTAGACTAGGAGTTGAGAGCTGAAACTTTGTGTGTGTTATTTTTTTATCATAACTAACAACTATCTGGCGGCGGCGATTCAATTTGAAACAATTTTTTTCGTTTCGCTGGAGGTTCGAATTTCTGGGACAGCGACTCTTAAAATGGTCAAGTCCGTCAATTGATGAATGGTTATTTTTAAACTAATGCTTACTTATTGTTGTTTATTCAAGATTACGCCCACTAGATACCGATTTATGAATATTGAATTTTACGACGATTTTGTGGCCGTAACGGGATAGAAGACAAAGAATACAGTTTATTCTTGGTTGTGTTCTGCATGTATGTATGTATTTTGTTTATAAATCATCTCTTCTCGTTCCGTTTTTATCATTTCACGAATTCTCTAAGACCTTGTTATTGCAAAAACTTTGTATCTTCTGGTTATATTGCTTACAGATCATGCCGCCACACCCAAGTTGTTGACGCTACAAATAGAACACACACTACCACCAAGAATTTGAAAACTTTTCTATTGTTTTTGTCATTAGGACCAATCGAAACACTGAATTTACCAGGCAACACAGCCCAGCTACACATTTCTGATTTGAACACAAAAGGTTCGATTTATTGGAAAGTTTATTACACAAGTATTATTCGAACTGCTTTTGTTGTC
Source organism: Theristus sp. LFF4_11 (assembly GCA_030248135.1). Taxonomy (NCBI): domain Eukaryota; kingdom Metazoa; phylum Nematoda; class Chromadorea; order Monhysterida; family Xyalidae; genus Theristus; species Theristus sp. LFF4_11. The sequence continues at coordinate 91,179 of JASANC010005087.1, forward strand.
TCATTTTCATTTTCGAATTCGAACACTTGTTTGTTTCACTTTTCTATCACGCTTTTCAGACGCTAATCCTGTGTTTTGCACCAAAATGTTTTCAACGGCTAATAACAAAACTCTGAACATCTCAGCCAAGAAAAAAGTGTTGGGATAAATAAAACCTTTGAAAACTAACATTTCTTTCAAAAAAAGCAACTTGCAACTTTTGAAAAGACAACCACCGAATTTCCGCTGGTTACACTTTTTTCTCATAACCATTCTATTGTCAGTGCAGTGTGGCACCTTTTTCAGCTTGGTATTTGGTTTCCCAGCCCGGTTTTTTGTCACGGTGGTTGATAATAGCGCAGCTGCAATACCACAACAAAGTCGTCTATTTTTAGGTTGTTTACGTGGTCGGCTGAGTGATTTCACGTGAATTGTTAGATTAAACTTGGCCTATTTTGCCATTTGGCCTGTTATTGATCAATTTAGGGAGGAAACCCGTTTCTGATTCACAAGCAAAGTCACATTTACGTAATTCAATTTGATTTTCTTTGAATGTTTACACGGAAAGCCATTTACATTCCGATGTATGGCTCGGACTGAAAATCCTTTGTTATCTTCAAGACCACGGCGGCTTGTGTTTGCTTCAGTTGGTACAGTCTGCTTTTGAATTTGAAACGATCAGAAACCGAAAAACCCTCTAAACTCGTTACATTGCCAAGCACGCGCACCGCAAGCAGAAAACCAGCAATAGCTGTAGCTGTAGACAGACGCTCAAGGCTTTGTACGATTTTTCAGGCGACCAACTGTCTGTGAGGCGCTTCATTTTTGTACAGAACGAACACAAAAAAAACGTCTTATTTATCCGAGAACGCGTGGTTGATTCTGCCAACTCGGTCTGGGCCGCGGGGAACGGTTGCTACCGTGTTGGTCTCAGCACGATCTGACAGCAGCCGTTTTATCTGATCCTCAGGATCAGAATTTTGGTGCGGTTAAGTATAAAAACCCGTTTATACCTGACCTGTGCAGGCGTACGTCAACGTATGAATGTATGGTCCATTTTTTAAACGTGTCCCACTGAAATGACGTCATGTGCTGCAAAACATGCGCTTGTCGTTCACAGCAAACCAGACTTTCCGTTTAGCCGATTTCTTCCCATAAACAAATGGTGAATGTCGAATCAGTCACACCAAACTAAAATTTTAGTGCCTGTACTTTGACAAACGGGCGTTTTTAAACCAAATGACGTCATTTTAGTCCGGACACGTTTGAATAAATCCACAATAGTATGAAATAACACGAGACGTCCGTGACGTGACGTGCCGTGCCGTCAGGTCTCGTGTTATTGCATACTACATGGACCGTTTATACCCGACGTACGTCGACGTACGTCTCCATACGTCAGGTGAAAGTGGGCCTTAGGTCTGGGAAGTTTCGTTGTTTGTTTAATTTTAGCATGCTCCATTTTCCATCATGTATTAATAGACGGTACAGTCCAAAACATACCCCAGAGTAAACAGATCGTGTCAAAACCAAGTACAGTAGCAGCGGCACTTCGTTGTCGTCGAGATCTTTTGGCGTACACTAACCGAATAAACCGCGCTCTAAAACCAGAAAAATCCTGTTCAATTTTTATGACATATTCTCTTCTCTATGTTCGTGAATGGTACGGCGGGAAAAATCGGCCCGCACATCTATGAGCAATATTTTTTCGTTGATACATTATTCTCAATTTTTTCCTGTTGTTGTTGTTGGTGGTGGTGGCGGTATCCATCCAGGATTCGCTTCGTGCATCCCGAAAATTTGTGTGTGTACATGTAATGGAGAATTTTTCGATATGTGCGGTATGCGCCGCATTTCACCGCTATGCGGTAAACACACGCGCAACCTCGTGTGTACTTTTTTTATGTTGATTCGTGGTGTGTGTTTGATGTTGTTCTGTCAATAATTTTATTGCCAGCACAGGTGTTTTTCATTTTTTCTATGACAACTGCACAGGGTTTGTTATGGCTTTTTGCTTTTGCAGGGTGACCACAACTGTGAGGTGTGTAGCCACACGGTCCACTTGACTCCGTGCTAATTCGCTGTACTAGTTTTAATTTTTTAGCGAATATCCAGTGAATAGTAGGTAAATAAGAACAGAGAATTTTAAAACTTTATTTCTTCTTTCTTCTTTTTAGACAACGCCGGCATTCTTGAGACGTTTTGTGACCTTTGAAACTTTGAACCTTGTTTTTTCGGAGATTGATTATTGCCCCCAAAGGCCTCATTTCGCGATGAGAATTGCGCCACGCAGGCGACAAAAAACTCAAATTAATTCTGCCCACACACCCTGTGCGTGTGTCGGTCTTTCTTTGAGCAACAGAGGCACCCAAATGCGCACGTATGCGCTTTTTTCCCGTCAAACTATTGTGAACACTTATATTATCGCTGCGTAAAAAAGTGAGCAATAAAGTAAACGACTTTTCGATCACAGACTTAACGGCAGTTTTTTTTCTAAAGTCAACAAAAAATTTTTCTTGGAGACGCGGGAAGTTATTCATCCAGTGATGAACATTGTACCTGTGTGCGGTCATATTGAAAAATCATATTATTTATTTTCATTGCTCTGTTTACAGATTATAAGCTAGGGTGACACTTATCTGGGTTTTCTCCATAAACTCCAGCAATTTTCGATTACATACGTACATTTCGCGGCATTTTGTGTTTGCTCAGAAATTTGCGCTGCTTGCCTGGCTGACTGGTTTTATCTTTATTTCAAATTGTTTAAGGCACAAATAGTGCATTTCACGTACATTTTCGTTTTCTGTGTTCAAAATGAACAGTTTTCGCTCTCAATTTCTCTGTGAGTGTTTCTTGGCGCAAGAAACGTGAATCACGGATTTTTGCTTTGTAAAAATTCTTTCGTACATTCATGTTGAAGAATTTTTTTAAATAATCTAACAAAACATCATTCACATAAGCGCTGGTGTGTGAAAAAACCGAAGAGAGAATTTGTCAGACGTCAAATGGTTTTTCTGTTGTTGAAAATTTCAGTTTTTTTGTTTTTAATGTCCAACTACAGTCACACACCAGCTTCACCCGGCTCATTATTGCTTTTGTTTTTGCACTCGCCCAGACACCTTCTCAGAGCTGCTGGTGACGCGGCTGTTCTTTGATGGTGAAAGCATCTTTGTAAGTGCCAGTCGTTTTCGTAATTTTCTACCTCCAGAAAAGTCTTTCTGCACGACGCATTTAGAAAACCAAGTACTTATTTCAAGAAAATTCTTCTGTTTTCAATTGTAATCATTTGGAAACGGCCTCATTTTCCAAGCCAGGCCCGGATCAGGTTGCACCGACAATGCGAGTAAACAACTTCGAGGCTAATGTTTTTTTTTGTTGGTAGGCTTATGTAGCTGTTTTTCTCAGTTCAAGCTTTCAAAATCTGTCATTGTAAAATGTGCGTTTTTTTTGAGGAGAAAAACTTTTAGATACTCAAAACCGGGTTTAGTTTCGTTTTGTTTCGACCGTTTTTTGTTGCTTTAAGGTGTTTCGTGTTGACATAGTCTGAAGAATTCTTCACTGTCACATGTTGCCTTTCTGTATTCAACCTTTTGCACTTGACTTGCAAGCGTTTACAAAATCAAAATCATTTCAGCTTCAAAACTATATGTCACATTCGCCATATTGTATTTCACTTCGCCAAAGAGAAACAACCTAGCAAAAATACCAAAAACGGCGGCCGTCTGCGAGAGCGCGTTTTATCGAGAACAGTTCAAGGCGAACAGTTTGAGTTCGAGTTCAAACGAACCAATCAGCTACGCTGGCTCCGCCTCGTTCGAGTTCGCCAATTCAAATGCGCCTGCCGAGTGCACGACGGCGAGTCCAAGTGCTGGCGTCGCCGGTGGCGCCGTTGCGGTCGGCCGCAAAAGGGTGTCACGATTTACGGTCGTGAAATGCGTGTCGCCCGACTCGGAGGTCGTCTTCAGCAACGCCAAGGCCAACACCAACAACAACAGCAACACGACAACTCCAACGCCAACGCCAACGCCAATCGAACCGCCCGTCAACCGGTTGGCTGCGGTGAACTCAATCTGGAATCAGGCAATGATCGCGGCGGCGGCGACGACCAAAAACAACAACAACAAGAAGAATGATAATGAAAGCAGCGATTTGAACAACCGCATGTCGACGGAGCTCGAGCGAATCACGCACGAGGACATTCGCGCGTTGGTCGCGCACTGCGAAATACCGCAGGCGCAGCTCGCCGTGAAATCACAATTCGAGGCGACTCTGGAGAGTTTCGCTCAATCAGCCGATGATAATTACGACAATGTGCGGACGTATCCATCCGTGAAACTGGACAGCAAGACGAAAAGTCACGATCAACTGCTGAAACTGATGAAACATTGCTCGTTTGCGGACGAACATGGTCTGCCGCTCTGTCGACAGTACTCGGCGCCAAAGTCGTTCTCGCGTCTCGTGTCCCTGATTCAGGAAGGCGACGAGGAGGACGACGGTGATGGTGCGGACGACAACGACAATGGCGACTTGGACAAGCAGCACAATGATTTCATCCTGGAGATGCTGACGGCCGACTTCGATTTAAGTGATTGAAAGCAAAGTGCAGATGATTTTAAAAATTGCGTGGACCTGAACAAATAAGTTTTGGAATTCTGTTTTTAGATGCTGATTAAATTCTGTATAGTTGCAGCAAATGATTTTATTGTACTGTATTTGCTTTGGAAAAACTCGGTTAGTTTCAACGTGAAGCGGAAAAAAATAGATCAAATTGATCTGCAAAAGATCCATTGCAGTTTGCGCAAACTGAGCCGAGGTCTTGTTCAAACCACTTATCCGGATGTTTGTTTGTGTTTTCATTGATTTTAACACCCGTCAACATTTCGGTTTTTCAACAACAAAATTTTTCTACTCAAATGAGCTTTGTGATATATCGCGAGAGTGCAATTTTTGTGACTTTCGATGTGTTTCTTTCATTTTAATGCTATTTTTGTCGAACATGCATGAGCTTTTTCGCTTTTTTGGGTATCAGTCGTGTCATATAATATATTTGCGCTTTTTTGTTTTCGATATGCTTTTTTCGATGTTGTTTCTGTTTCTGTGAACACGGATCCACTCGCACGTGATTGAAATAAAAAGTGTTGGAAACTCTTGTTTTTTTCAACCTTATTCATCACTTTAGCTATCTACTGTCGCAATGCCACAACACAAGAATCAAACCGACCAACCAAAAACTTAAAATAGCAATATTTAAACTGACAATAACAACTCAAAAATAACAACAGCAGCACGTTGCTAAAAGCAAAGTGACATTTCAAGTGACAAAAACGGCTTTTTACTTTTCTGGCGTGTCCACCCAATCAGCAAACGCCCAGTCGCACTTTTCGCTGAAACAGAATAAAAACGCCTTCTTTGAAACGTCACTGTTAAGACGTGTGAAACATTTGTTGTCTCTTCAGATTTGGTTGCCGGACAATTGCTTATCGTCTAACAGTTGCACGGTGAAAAGCAACGTTATTGGTTTTGAGAGCTGTACTGACAAGAGATGGGGCGGCATAACGCTTCCATAAGCTGGTGTTTGAATTTGAATTTGCTTTTGAATGGAATATCTAGTTGTTTGATGCAACCGACTAACTTGTTTGATTAAAAACGCATTGTTTTGTGATTACTAAATTATTTGAAGCGTTTCCAACGCATGCAAAGAAGGAAAGAACGCGAACAAACGTTCTTTATCGTCAAATGTTTGCAAAACACGCTTCTTATTGTTTTATATGCGGGCTGTTTAAAAAACCACTTGGAACGTGAAACACTACCTGTTTTTGGATCTACATGCTGCAAAACCTATACCGTAAAGTCTCGCATTTAAGGTTCCTCCCACTTATAAGACCCCCACCCAAAAGTGGGCGGCGTGTCACACGGCGGGAAACCAAAAAATTCAAAATTTTGACTTGGTCAAAACCCTACTCCGTTTATAAGGCCCGAAATTCCTAATGTTCGCTTTATAAGACCTCCTCCCACTTACAAGGTTGTCACACGAAATTCCACTTTTTTCAGAAATTTTTGATTTTCAAATTTATATAAGGAGACCTCTTATGCAAGACTTTACGGTATATGTCCACCCCAAACTGAGGTTAAAAGAGTAATTTTATTGAAAGTTTTTGCAATTTTAGGAGTCAGAATTTTTTTTTTAATGCCGGAGGAAAATCTCATAATCGACAAAATGGGACACGTTCAGAACTAGATACGACCATTTTATCCCATAGAATTGGGTCCAAAACTAGACATGACAAAAACTAGGTCGTGTTTCTCGTTTCAAATGATTTTTCTGTGTTCCATAGTAATTTCTTGAATACTTCAGAAATGAAACGCACTGGTTCACGTTGTTGTTGATGGGCAACGTTGCGCTTCTTCAAAACGACAAATAGGAACAACAGCCAAGAGTTGACAAGCATTCATGCATGACAGTGTTCACATTTTAATAGCATGTTTTAACTGCTGTCTAGTCCATCAACGAGTTCATGAAACCAATTGCAAAAGCTTCTATCGGTTTCTGGACTTTGTACATCGATCATTTGCCGCATTTTTAGCTGAAAGTACAGTTTTGAATTTTGATGGCAAAAATTCGTTTTTTAAATCAATTAAGAAATCAATTAGAAAATTCCAATATTTTTACTTAAAGTTTACAATAAATTTTCGAACCTAGAATAACTTAATTTGGGTCTGAAAATACAAAACTCGAATTCAGCGAGTCAGCACCTGTATTCTCGGTCTTCGGATGTTCGTCCGGTCCAGCTCCAGCATTTTGTTTTAGGGTCCGATGGGGGGGGGGTGCCCGGTTTTAGGGGGGGGACCCGACGGTCTCTGGTGCTCTGGGGGGGTGTACCCCCCCACCCCCCCCTCGCCCACGGTACTGCCCCCCCCCACACCCCCCATGAAATTTTGTCTGGCGGAGACCCCCCCCCAAAATTTTCCGTACACCGTAAAATTTTTTTCGAAAATCATGATTTTTTGTCTATAAAGTCCATAATATAAGCTGAGTAAACTTGACCATCTTCATTGTAATTTCAACGATTTTGCAGCAAAATTTAGCGTTTTTCCTTCAAAATTTAAGCGAAAAATTATCATGGGGGGCGGTGGGGGGGGTGGACCCCCCCACAGAAAATTTTGAAAAAATCCCCCCATGGGGGTCCCCGGGGGGGGGGGGGGTCCCACGTTACCATAGGTTGGACCCCCCCCTCACTTTTTGGTCGGCACCCCCCCCCCCCACGGCTAGGGTTGTTAAACAAAAATCAAATTTTTTTTTTAAAGTGATTAAAAAAAAATGCCGATTTTTTTTTAAATTCGAAAAATTTTCCTCTAATATGCTCTGAAAACCTCAATTTTGGCACAATTTTTTGAAAGTTCAACAAAAATTTTCTTTGATTATACCTCGTAAAACCTTTAGCAGTCGATTTTGGGCCGTTTTACCGACTGATTTTAGGCTTCGACAACATCTGCGATGAAGTTTTTGAGCGTCCCAAAGCTTAGCCTACCATTTCCGATGCAGATAAGGTGACGATTCGCCTCGCAGAGCGTCCGATTGTGCTCGCTGCTCCGTTTGCAAGCGCTACGTTGTCTGGTTGCTGCTTCGTGTCGTGTCGTCGCGACACCATCAGAAGAATTGATCGAATTTCAAGGCGGTATGTTTGTCTTCACTTCAGCATTAGCTTAGCTGGGGACAATTAGTGACGTTTTGGAGGTCAAAACACAAGAAGAGGCATGGTGACGGTTTGGAAAAGGGGTAATTGAGGTCACCAAAACAAAACCTGCAAAGTTCCGCCATACGGGAGTCATTCGGGACATAGTTGTTCCAGAGCCGAGGGGGTTGGGGGGGGCCGATATAGATAGCTGGAGCAAATTTTCTAGATAGATAGATAGCTGGAAAATTTTGGGGGGGGGGGCCGCGGGGGGGGGCATGTGACTTTGGGGGAGGGCCGGTCAAAATTTTGAAATTTGATAGATAGATAGCTAAAACGCTAAAAAGCTATAAAAACAGCAAAATAATGCTAACAATACACTAAAAATCAAGTATAAACGCGTATTTTACCTAAAATTAGCGAAATTTTCAACAATTACGAGCAAAAATGGTCAATTTTGGTCAAAAATTGACTCATTTCATGTCTTCGAAGACAAAAATTTTCAGATAGATAGCTGGCTGAGAATTTTTTTTAGATAGATAATAGCTGAGCCGAAAAAACCTGTCTGATAGAGATAGATTCGAAAATTTTTTGGGGGGGGGCCGGCCCCCCCCAGGCCCCCCCCCTAGAACAACTATGATTCGGGAGGCGCTTGCATATCATATGTGGTTCTTCGGACTCCCTGATTGATTTAGCACAACTTTGATTTTTGAAATTTTTAAAAAAAAAATTTTTTTTAAAAACAAAAATGACGATTTTTGTTTTTTTTAACAACCCTACCCACGGCACCATACCCCCCCCCCTCAGTACCGTGGGCGGGGGGGGGGGGGGGGGGGGGTACAGGTTTGCCTACTTTATTCAAAAAGCGTAGAATATAATGCGCTCTAGAAATTTTAATTTTGTATTGGTTATTGTACTTGTTAGTTTGCAAATGTCTGGAAATAACAAAACAAAAATCGACGGGTCTCAAACGAATAGACACTGCAATGAACCAACAGCAAGATAAACAGAAATGGAACAGGGTGGGCAAAATTCCAGGGAGTGGGCGAGGTGACGGGGGTTGCGCGTGAGAGTGAAACAAATTGACGGCGATGGGAATGGGGTGGACGCTGCTGAGTGAAACAAACAGGCTCGATCGGGTCCTGGCGAACGTGGCAGGGAGAGTGGAGTGAGTCTTGTGGTGTCGTCGGCGGAGTTGCTGAATTGAGGAAGTAAGTTGAGTTCGAACACAAGCAAACATCTTGAGGCAACCTGAAATAATCATCTGTTTCGTTTTTGGCGGAGAAACTCATTTGGAATTTTAGTCGAACTTTGGTGCGATATCACAGTTCTCAATAAACTGAGAAACTCAATTCGCCGTTTACACGAGACCGATGATGATGAATCAGAATGATGAATCAATGAAGATGATGATTAGAGCCACATTGTCACGAGTCATACAATTCGACCAAATAGAACCAGCATTACTCTCAGATCGGAAGTCTGCACGTCTGGGCTCAACTGGCTCAAGATCAATCAACCTAATAATTTGCGGCAGCACAACCGGTCAAACGCCTGCACAGTCCTGCACAACACTCAGATTGGGCAGATAAAGATTTTTCGTTTGATCGTTCAGTCAGCTGCTCGGCATCGTGTGGATATAGTGAATAAAATGGTGAATAAAGTTCGAACCGATTTTCAAAAGCATATTCCGTTTCATTCCTTGTTTCAGAAAAATTGACGTTTCATCGCTCCTTGCTGTGTGCAGTGATTGTTAGGGACGTTTAGGTGTTTTTCCTAATCACCTAAGATCGGAGCAGGTTGGTATTCATGTCGCAAACTAAATGTCCGCCAACGGTAAATTATCACCGAGGAAGCAGACAAATGCTAATCAAAATGAAAACGAAAGAAAGAAAAAGAAAAAAACGTTTTTTGAACTTCTGGTTTAGTTTCTAAGTTCAAGAATCGAGAATTCGAGTTGAATTTAAAATTCTAAGCTGTGAATAGAACGAAGAAATGATAACGACGACGATGGGCTTGGCTCGCTCATTGTCAGTCTATTTCCAAGTGTAAGCTGATTGAATAATTGAATAAAACAGTGAGCAGATGGTTGATCAACGTTTGAACGACGTCGACAACGACTGTTTGTATTATTTCAATGCTTGTGCCAGTCAGTGGTGGGTGGTGGATGATCAGTAGCAGTTACTTTTGGACTGTTACCAGCAGCTGCTTTTGAATTATTTTCTTTGATTGGCACTGCGCTGGCATGGCATGAATTTAATGCAGAGCGACGAACTCGACGAACTCATCCTGCATCAGCCAGCAGTCAATTCAATTGAACTTGATATGATTTGAATAATGAGCGTAGGATTGAGCAGTGACTTTTTTAATTTTTGGATCCTGCCAATTCGACGCCCGTTTTTCAATCATTCAAGAAATTGCCGACAAATAATCAAAACGACAAGGACCAATTTCGCGCAAAAAAATTCAACATAATTGGTGCACTGAATTGAGCTACTGAGCTGAACCGCACTGAAGTACCGCAATCGGACGACCGACATTGAACAGTGTGAGTGTGGCTGTGTGATTTGCGTTCCATGCCGGTTTTCCAGGTATTGTTGACAATCTGACAGATAATAACAAACAAAAGACGCTGACTGAATGACTAAAAATCCGCGTTTGCAGGTAGGGTTGGCACAGGAAAAAAACCGGTTTCTTTTCCGTTTTAAAACCGGGTTTTTTTCCAGTTTTTTTTTCCTGAAAAAATAAAGAACCGGTTTTTTACCTTGAAAATTTTCAAACTTCGTGGTCAAAAATCACAATTCTTCGGTTGATTGATAAAATGTAAAGTAATATTTTTGAACAAACGGTGCAGTGAACTGTGTCGAACTGAACTGCTCAGCATTTTACGCTGCTCAAAATCACTAATTTTGATGTATTTCCTATTTTGAGTTCAAGATGCCAAGTTCTGGAAAGTTTAGGAGCTGGGAAGCATTCGGTTTTTTATGGTTTTAAAACGGTTTTAAAGCGGAAAAGAAACCGTTTTTTTCATGGCAATATAAAAAACCGGTTTTTTACCAACCCTATTTGCAGGCAAGCTCCGTCTTTTGTAAAATCCCCACAAAAATGAAGGAGCCAATTTCTTGGTCAAACTCACACGTAAGGTTGTAAAAAACGTCTTTTAATTTTAATTTTGAAAAGAATTGAAAACCAAAGATGTGCCAAATCATTCATGGAGTTGGAAGAACCACATTTGATGTGCAAACGCCTCTTGAATGAATCCCATATGGCAGAACTTTCTAGATTTTGTTTCGGTGACGTCATTTACCTCTTTTCCAAACCGATATCATGCCTCTTACGTTTTGACCCTCAAAACGCCACTAATTATCCCCAACTAAACTAAACTTGCAATTTGATTAATTATGATGACATCACGACACGACACGACACGAAACAGTAACCGAACTAAGTAGTGCTTGCAGACGGTACCGGCCGGGGCGCTCAGAATTCACAATGAAGTGAATTGTCACCTTGGCTTCATTGGAAATGTTACAAACTTTGAGACGCTCAAAAGTTCATTTCAAAAGTTGTTCAAGCGTTCAAACCTAAAATGAATAGGTAAAACGGCCCAAAGTAACGTCCAATTTTCGGGCGTGCGTTAGATCGCGGCCCATTGATCGCGGATGAAGCATCGCGCCCTGAATGATCGCGGCCTGGACGATCGCAGCCTCAACGATCGCGGCGTGGACGATCGCGGCCTGGGACGATCGCGGCCTGGTACGATCGCGGCCTGCAACGATGCCACGGGTAAATATGGCGGCGCTCTTTGCTAATGCGTGGCCCAAGACAAAATGAATAGCCCTGCACAAAATGAATGGTCCCACACAATAAATTAGCAGCTGCTTGCAATGAGTCGTAGATTCCTAATCCTAAATCTAATCCTAATCCTATGCCAACCCTTTTTGATAAGGTGAACCAACCAACCCAAACCAACCAAAAAACCAACCTTGTCAAAAAGGCTTGCCTTAGGATTAGGAACCTACAACGACTCATTGCAAGCAACATTTTCACCTTATCAAAAAGGCTTAGGATTAGGTTTAGGATTAGAAACCTAGAATGACTCATTGCAAGCAACCTCAGATCAAAAATCATTTTTAAGAATGTATACAAGTGTGTAGGGCTATTTATTTTGTGTAGGGCCATTCATTTTGTCTTGGGCCACGTGTTAGTGGAGAGCGCCTAAATTGCCAGGCCATCTGGAAAGGTGACAAGGCATGAAAACTTCGTGAGCCGCAATCGTCTCAGGCCGCGATCGTCCCAGGCCGCAATCGTCCCAGGCCGCAATCGTCCCAGGCCGCGATCGTCCCAGGCCGCAATCGTCCCAGGCCGCGATCGTCCAGGCCGCGATCCTTCAGGCCGCGATGCTTCGGCCGCGATAGTCCGGGCCGCGATTTAGTGGGCCGCGATAGTACATTGGGTGTTTGATTTCAACAAACAAACCTGACACATTCCAAGTTTCGCAAGCGCTGCATTCTGCAAAAAATGACAGATTTGGACACAGACAACAGCGTTTTACGTATTTTTTTCACGTGAAGCATCAGATCAGAATCAGATCAAGCTTTGAAGGCACAAAGTTGCAAACACCAAACGACACACTACACTAATTATCAAACACTAAACAATCAATCAGAAATCAATAAACATGAGCGACGTTTCACTTCCATGAAATGCTGACTTTAAAATTCCGAGCATCAAAAAAGCAAGAAAAACAAGCAAGAAAAAGTAGCCAAAATTCGTGTTCGTGATCAGCGCATTGAATTGCTCCGAACTACACCATCTTCGCCAATTTCCGCGACCGATTCGTCCGAAAATCGTCACGACTTTGGTTATTTGGTTGCTATTTTTCAAGTTTTGTTTGTTGCACCAAATATGTTTGACGTTTATTTCTTCAGCTGTTCTTAGTTTTAAAACGGTCTTGCAAACTTGTTTGCTGATGTGATACAATCAACTCGAAAAATACCCATTTTGCAGCATTTTCTTTTGTTTTTTCAACAAACGAAGGTCGAATCCAAACTTTCCGCTGTGTTTTACCCCCAGAAACGTTTCGGTTTGTCAAATGTTTTGTTTTACACGCTGAAACTGCAAGCCCACGTCAAAACAAGTGCTTTTCTTCATTTAAAGCTGAACCGCTGAAGCAAACGCAGCTTACCTGCGCCACCATGGAACAAAAAGGCACCACCACCGTTGAGTGTCGATCCAAGTTCGGTGAGGTTCTCAGCAGTTGAGAGTTGAGCACAATTCCTAATCAGCTCAAAATTATTGACCATGAATCAGTTGTATTGCTAATTTGCGTGAATTTCCAGCAAAAATTTTTCTATGATTGAAAAAACGAGCGTCAAATTGGCAGGATCCAAAACTCATGAAGTCACTGCTCAATTCGACGTTCATCATTCAAATCATATTTAGTTTATTGAATGCAGCTTGAGCCTTGAGCTGAGCTCGTCGCTTTGAATTGACTTCAAAAGAATGTCAGTGCCCAGTGAATCGCCAAAGAATCCAATTGACTGTTTAAGTGAATAACTTATTTTGCTCCACCATGAATGGGCACAATCGTCGTCGTTCCATGATGGCACTATTTTTGCAAACGTTTTCAAATCTGTCCTTGCTTCAAATGTGAATTTGTCGTCGTCGTTTCGTTCGTTCCGTAAATTTTTTAAATTTCGAACCGTTTATATCAAATTGTCGAACCACCAAACCAGAAAAAACCAAATCAACAGCTCAAAACAAAATATTGTTCTTCTTTTTCGTTTATATTTGAAGCAACAGCGATCGCAATCCTGAAGAAAGCCAACTACGCAGCAGCAAATCCCTTCCTCGCAAAAAGTCCTAGTTTAAAAACATGTTGCCTGCATTGTCAAGGCGTGTTCAGTACGCTCCGCTCAATTTGCGACATGAGTAGTCACGATCGGGGCATGTGTAAAAGTAAGGTTCGGAGCGTGTGCTGCATGCTCATTGGAAAGTGCAGGTGCGATGCCGATGCCCGTGCGCGTGCGTTTTGAATAAAGAAGCATTACGGGGGGTACACCCCCCCAGAGCACCAGAGACCGTCGGGTGGGGGGGTGGGGGGGCACCGTGCCACCCCCCCTAAAACCGGGCACCCCCCCCATCGGACCCCCCTCGAAAATTTGGCCGACACCCCCCCCACACCCCCCATGAAATTTTGTCTGGCGGAGACCCCCCCCCCAAAATTTTCTGCACACCCTAAATTTTTTTTCGAAAATCATGATTTTTTGTCTATAAAGTCTATAATATAAGCTGAATATATGATAACTTGACCATCTTCATTGTAATTTCAAAGATTTTGCAGCTAAATTTAGCGTTTTTCCTTTAAAATTTAAGCGAAAAAATTTCATGGGAGGGGGGTGGGGGGGGGGTGGACCCCCCCACAGAAAATTTTGAAAAAATGCACCCCCCCTGGGACCCCCCTGGGGGGGGGGTCCCACGTTACCATAGGTTGGACCCCCCCCCTCACTTTTTGGTCGGCACCCCCCCCCCCCACGGCACCACGTAATGCATCATTATTAAAACAGGTGCATGTGCAGTGGCGGTGGCCCCTGCCCTTTAACACAGGAAAGAAAAAAATGCAAAAACTAAATTGATCATTTTCACCTTATCAAAAAGGCTTTGCTTAGGATTAGGATTAGGTTTAGGATTAGGAACCTACAACGACTCATTGCAAGCAACCTCTGATCAGGAATCAAAAAAATCACTTTTAAGTATGTATACAAATCCTTCGAAAATTTGTTTGGGCCCACGGTACTGCCCCCCCTTCGAAAATTGTTTTGGGCCCACGGTACTGATATCGGCCCCCCCCAACCCCTCGGCTCTGGCTGGAACAACTATGTTGAATTGAAACCAATAAATTTCTTTTCGTCAGGGAAAAAACCGACCGACGATGTCCGACAAATAAGTAATAAACTTAAGCACTTTCGTTTGTTTGCACCATGCTGCTTTCGCGAGCATTCATATTGTCAGCATTATGGACAGCGGTCACGTTCCTGCTGGTGCTGGTCGATGCGAAGGATTTTTACAAAATATTGGGCGTCGACAAGAAGGTGAATTGAGTTGGTTGTCTTGTGTTGTACGGTTGTACCTAGGGTTGGCACAGGAAAAAAAACCGGTTTCTTTTCCGTTTTAAAACCGGTTTTTTTCCAGTTTTTTTTTTGAAAAAATAAAGAACCGGTTTTTTACCTTAAAAAATTTCAAACTTCGTGGTCAAAAATCACAACTCTTTGTTTGATTGATAAAATGTAAAATTATATTTTTGAAAAAACGGTGCAATGAACTGTGTCGAACTGAACTGGTGAAGCATCATTTTGTAGAAGCTTTTGTGGCAAGGATCAAGTGAAATACGATGAAGACAAGGTGACTGCTAAACTAAGTGCATATGCAGACTGACTGACGATGTTGTCGATTTGCAAAGGGTAACTGATGAAATGTTATTTTTCGAACGCAATCCGCTACCGGTTTCACTTTGCAGTTCTGCAAATCTCGCCCCCTAATCGGGGTCAGCTATCTGTTCTCCTTGCAACCGTCCCTCCCCGCTCCCCACACTACACGGTCACTGCCCAGTCTTTGTTTTCAATTTATTGAACGTGCTGCCCTGGAAATCAATAAAAGCGAAATTGATTTGATTTGAAACAAAAAATTGGATAGCATTGGGTGGCAAAAATAGCAAATTGGGTCGGTTGTATGCCCGAAAACAGCATGTTAGGCTGCTCAAAATTACTAATTTTGATGTAATTCCTATTTTGAGTTCAAGAAGCCAAGTTCTGGAAAGTTTAGGAGCTGGGAAGCATTCGGTTTTTTATGGTTTTAAAACGGTTTTAAAACGGAAAAGAAACCGTTTTTTTTCCTGGAAATATAAAAAACCGGTTTTTTACCAACTCTAGTTGTACCCAAGCTTAGCTCAGTTTTGTCAGCGAAATTTGCCGTTTTTTGACGCATTTCTGGATTAAAATGTAGAATCGTAGCGTGTGGTAAGCGGGACGTCGGGTGAGGGGGCATAGTTGTTCTGGGGCCCTAGCCCCTAGGGTTGTTAAAAAAACAAAAATCGTCATTTTTGTTAAAAAAATTTTTTAAATTCAAAAGTCAAAGTTGTGCTAAATCAATCAGGGAGTCCGAAGAACCACATATGATATGCAAGCGCCTCCCGAATGACTCCCGTATGGCGGAACTTTGCAGGTTTTGTTTTGGTGACCTCAATTACCCCTTTTCCAAACCGTCACCATGCCTCTTCTTGTGTATTGACCTCCAAAACGTCACTAATTGTTTCCAGCTAAGCTAATCAGTACCGAAGGCGAAAGAAAATTTTCAAGGGGGGGGGGGGTGCCGAAAATTTTTCAGTGGGGGGGGTGTCAGTCATGGTACAGTGACACCCCCCAGGCGTGGGCCATGGGGGGTGCACTATTGTAGAAAAATTTCTGGGGGGGGTGCACACCCCCCACCCCACCCATGATATTTTTTCGCTTAAATTTTGAAGGAAAAACGCTAAATTTTGCTGCAAAATCTTTGAAATTACAATGCAGAATATCAAGTTATCATATATTCAGCTTATATCATGGACTTTAGAGACAAAAAATCATGATTTTTGAGCAAAAGTTCATGATTTTTGGGTGGTCCGAGAAAATTTTTGGGGGGTGTCACTGTAACTTAGGTAATCGTCACCTTATCTGCATCGGAAATGGTAAGCTAAGCTTTGGGACGCTCAAAAACTTCATCGCAGATGATTTTTATGTCGAAGCCTAAATCAGTCGGTAAAACGGTCCAAAATCGACTGCTGACGGCTTTACGAGGTAATGTCAAAGAAAATTTTTGTTGAACTTTCGAAAAATTGTGCCAAATTTGAGGTTTTCAGAGCATATTAGAGGCGAAAATGGCGTTTCTAATTGTGAGCTATTCTGTGGTCAGCTGGAATGTTTTTTTGAATAAAATTTGAACGTTGGAAATGTGTGTGGTGAAAATTTCAGCCTCAACCCTTGAATCAGTTACTGACTCGGGCCGTTTACTTAACATTTCGCTTGGATCACCCGGTACATTGTTTTTTGACGAAACTTTTGTTTTACTTCCTTTTCAGGCGTCTGAACGAGACATCAAGCGTGCGTTTCGCAAGCTCGCCATGAAATATCACCCAGATAAGAACAAAGATCCGGATGCGACGGAAAAGTTTCGCGATATTTATGAAGGTCATTGTTCTTCAACTTTAAGCCCTCAAAAAAATCAGTGAAAAAAATGCAACAAAAGTATTGCATACATGAAGTTCGCTGTTTGCGGTTTTGCCAGGTAAACGCATACCGCGGTGCCCCCTGGCTCGTCAGTGCGACGGACACCAGGCAGAACTGCCGAAGCTGTTTTACCACAGACAGATCTTATAGTCTCGGCAAAACATCAGCGAACCTAGGTCGTAAAATGTCGTAAAATCTCACAAAATCAACCATCCCGGGCATGTTCATGTTAGGTATATGTTTATAAAACCGCTGCATACAGGAGACACACGTGGAGAAACTAAAAGTGAACATTTGAACATCTGATGGTCTGCTGCTCCCTCCTGAGCCGAGGGTAAATTGGGCTCGGGGCAGTATTTGCCCGTTTCCGCCGGAGTTTGATACCTTGGGGCTTCCGGAGCCGGTGCGATAAAGATTGAAAAAAGCGCATGTGATCTTTAAATTTCGAATTCCAATTCCTTCTCTGAAACCCCGCCATGTGCAGTGAAGGGAGGCTCCATTCAAAAAAATCAGCAACATCGAAATCAATGACACAATTTGTTGACACAACTCAAGTGAAAAATTCCATTGATTCCATTTCAGCTTACGAGACACTGAGTGACCCCCAGAAGCGTCGTTCGTACGACTTGCACGGCTCTGCTCATTATTATCAGTCCGGCGACTCGGGAGGCGGCGGCGGCGGTGGATCCGCTCCGCCTGGTTTCGATCCGTTCGCCGATTTCAACATGAACGATTTCTTTAGGCATTTCGATGAAGGTTGCGAAATTTTTCGTCTTTCTCTCTGCGGTTCCAGTTTTTAGTTTCTTTTGCGATGGAAGTCCACGCACTTTGTTAATTGTGCAAATGCGTCTGACTGATTGGTGGCTTTTTGAATTGACATCGCACTGTTGTTGTTTTTTTATATTTTTTAAGTCCATCTATTGGAATGCATAAAAAACGCTGCAGGCTTCAACAAGCACAAGCGCGGAGAGAAGGCGGGCAAATTCAAGTTCGGCGGCAACTTTTTCAACTTTGACGATTTATTCGACGACGACTTTGACAATGACTTCTTTGGTGGTTTCGACAACTTTGAGCGTGCATTCGAGTTTGGCGAGAATATGGGTGAGCAGGTTTTTTCGGAATACCATGGCGACGCCACCACACCCATTGTGTTCAAGCTCAAGCCTAATTTTCTTGTCGTGTTTGTGACGTTGCACAGGCACAGGCACACATATACGCTTGGCTTGTAATATGCTATTTTTTGAAAACGTTTACGATTTGCATTTTCTCCGCTGTTGGTTGGTTGCAGGCTTTTGAGATGATAGTTTGTATCTCCAGAAGCCAAATTTAATTTCCGGGACACCTAAAAATGTGAGTCTAATACAGTATGGCCGAATAAATGAGGCAGTCCATCAAGGCGGGATCAGCCGCAGACTAGGAGTTGTCTTTTTCAAAAAAGCCAACGTAATTCCCAAGCATGTGTTCAAGGGATAAAGAATGAACAAAATAGCGCGGGTAATCCATTAGTTTAAAAAACGCGTCAAATTTGGCACACAATTCAGTTTCTAAACGTTTTTTTTCTTTCATTCAAAATTCGCGCGCTCCTTGCACCCTGAAAAAAGCTGCCATGTTTAACCGGCCATACCGTAGACACCTAATGTAAGACATGAAGTGCGCTGTTTGCGGTCTCACGAGGTAGACGCGCACAGCGGTGCCACCCTGTATCGTCAGTACAACGGACACGAGGCTGCCCGCTTGCTGCACTGTCCAAACAGTTTTAGTTGCCACACCAGAGAAAATCTTATAGTCTGTGTAAAACATCGGCAAACACGGAAGTAGAAAATGAAACCGTATGGGACCGGGTGTTTTGCGAGCGTATGGAGTAAGACGTTTTGAAAAAAACAAAAACCTCATCGCAACAGTGATCGCCATGGCATCTCGCATCAACACTCACAGTGCAACTGTGAATTACAGTCAATCCGCTGATTGGTCAATGATCACATGATGCATGCATGCATTGCGTTCCGTGCAGCAGCACCGACTCCGCCTCCACACAGAAACGCATGCGCACGCATCACGTGATTATGCAAACCGGTGATTGGTCGCCCACCAGTCAGCAGATTGATGACAGCCCCATATGGATTTGCACGGCACACGATGGCATTGCAGACGCACACCATCAACAGCACACTGCTCGTCACATGCACGCGCACGCCTCTGCCACCTACATGCACCAGCGGTGGCAGGAGGCGCTCGAGGCGGGCGAGATCGATCCGAGCCACGACGACGGCATGATGTGGTACGGCGACGGACACGGGCGACACTACACGGAGATGCACTCGCATAAAGGCAGTGAGTCCGGGTGGAGTACACATTATACCTATAACATATCCAGCTATGATCTTTCATTTTGGTCCCGCCACTCAATGCGCGCATAGATGGGTAAGTGATCCGAGTCTCCTTAATAAGGCCGGGTCACTTAGGCTATTCTGAATCCACATAAAGATTGAAACCCGGTTTACTTTCACGTTTACAATCGCATCGAGTCGCATGACTTGAAGAAAAGATAATAGCTGATTGCTTGGTGGTCACGTGCATGCCTGTATTCTCTGCAGGCATTGCTGTGGAGAGGCGGAGTTTGGTATGCACCGAATGCATGCATCACGTGATCACCTGCTAGCTGGTTATGCCATAGAGTTCGCCTGTACACCGTTCTGAAGACATTGTAATTTGCAAGAGCCTCAGCGGCAGGCGCCCTGTGCCTGTGTGTTTGACAGTGTTGCAGTGAGACAGTGTGCAAGTGGTCTTCGTGCTATGGAAAATGCAAAAAAAATATTCGCCAAAACCGTTTGCCTTCAACGAAGATAAAAGGGCCGTTTTTTGCAATGGCAAAGGACAAAAGGGCGTTTTGCTTTTTTTCAGGCCACGAACAGGAACATTGCACCACAGTGACGAAAATCGTGGGCAACTCGAAAATCGTCACCACGCAATGCACGAAACCGAAGGGCACATGAAAAAAGCCGAAGCGCAATAGGAAGTGCCGTTTGTCTTGTGGTCTTCTTGCTGCCCAAAGTTTCACATTCCAAAAATCAACTGAAGACGGTAGAATACGTTTTTTGTATGCAACTATAATTGCAAGTAAAATGTCAGCTTTGATTTCCCCCTGAACTTTCGTGTGTGTTTGTGACACTGCTTGTGGTTTATTTTGCTGTTTTTTCCATGGGCAAGGTTTGCTATGCTATCTGGTTTTTGTTTTATTGTCATGAGAAATTTTGAGTTGTCTTTTTTTGTTGGGATGTGTTGGTATTGGTGAAAAAATTGCTTGTAGAATTTTCCTGTCGTTCAACGTTTTTCACTGCTAACCGCAAAAAAAAAGAAGCAAAAACTCAATTTCTGCAGTTCTGGTTTCGTTGAAAAAAATAATTTAAAATTTAAAAAACTGCATGTGGCTGTGCACGCTATGTGAACTGATTTAAATTCAACCCTAATTTGTCTAACGGAAAACAAGTTTTTAACAGAACAACATTCAATTTGAATGCATGTTGTTTTTCATAACTTGTGTTTTTTGCGTCATGAACATGATCAATATTTATCTGATACATCTGTATCAGTGACTGTTTTCGCTGTCTCTTTTGTGATAAGGGGTTGAGTGTGTGGTGAATAGTGTGTGCTGATGAGCTTGCCTTATTTTTGTTTTGGTTTTTTTTCATGAAGTTCACAACTGATTTAAATGAGGGATTCTTCTTTATTGGTTGATTGATGGTTTTCGGGGCAGTGAGGCTATTTTATAGATATTTTGCCAAGTGTGTGTCAAGTTTATTCTGAAATCATTTTTCAGTATTTTCGCAGTTTTTCACACAGCTGACGCGATGATCAGTTCAACTAATGCAACCAAACAGTGTGCTATCTAGATATGTTGAAATATGGTTGGGATTATAAGTCGATTTTTTGTCTGTTCGTGGGTCTTACTGCGATGTATTTTCAGCAAGTATTTCGTATTTTCGATGCGTGATTGCATTTTCAATCGTTTCAATTCTGTGACTGTCAAATCAGAAGCTGGTGTTATTAATGCCTACTGTCCTGTTTGTGCTATTGTTATTTCTTAGTTTTCTTATTTTATCTTGTATTCATTCGAAACCTCTGGGTCGGTTATCTGTTTGGTTGTCTGTCGGTTTTCTCCTCCTTTGAGTTCGTGAAACAAACAGTCAGCGCTTTACACGTGTGTTTGTGTGTGTGTTTGATGAGGTTGATTTGATTGATGTATTGAAGATTCCTTGATGGGTTGATTGATTTCTGATTGATATTTTCAAAAATAAATTCACTATAGTCGGACTGTTAAGTATGGGCAATGCATTGTATGTGCAACAGCTGTACAAATAAAAAATATATAACCGATAACAATTGGGTTTTGTTTTATTTTTGTCTGCTAAGCCTAGATCTTCAAGATCGGTGCATTTGTTACCGTTCAAATCTTATTTTTTTCTTTGTCATGCTGCTAAAACGGGGCCAAGAAATCGAAGAACATTCACGAAATTAAAATGGTTTTGAACTCTGTGTCGCAGGTTTGCTTTCTCCCATGACAAAAAGGGAATTCGAAAGCATCGCTTAAAAATGTTTGATTCGTCCAAGTCCTCAAGTGACTGCAAATCTGAGGTGTCGATCCTTATTTTGACGTTCACTTGAAAAAGTTACTCAGCCAACCACTCGCAAAATCGAGCGTTTTTCACGATTTCGAAACTGACAAAATGTTTGCAGCTGTCAGCAGCCAGCTACATAATAGCCATGGTGACAACTGACAGCCACGTAGTGTTTGCTTCAAGCACATGCATCAATGGATCAGCTTTCGCATGAGAGTAAAGCAGCGTTCAGTTTTGTGCTTTTGCGGCAATTATTGCGCGGCTGCAAAACAGAATTGGACGCGGCAATTGAAATGAAAATATGTGTGAGTGTGGTGGGGGTTCAATATTAATTTTGCGATGTTTAGAATGGCAAATGACAAACGCATGTTTGTGTGTTTGTACGTGTGGTTTTTGTTCGGAAATCGATTTGCAATGTGATATATGGGCGATGCGATGGGTATGGTTTGAAAACAAACGGTTGTTATTTTCGTGCTGCGTGTGTGGCTGTTTGATGTTTTAGCTGAACAGGTGAAATCGGGTCGTTTTGAGTTTTGTAGAAAAAACCAACGGTGATTTTTAATTCAAAAAACAAATGATGAAAAATGAGCTCTCGAATTGCCGAGAAAAGCCCGAGACGTCAAAGGGAGCTGGATGAGCGACCATCCAGTGATCAGAGAAGGGATGGGCGGCGACAAGGTTGGATTTTTTTTAATTTTTGCGATTCTATTGCTATTGAAAATCAGCTTTTTGAATTTCTAATTACTGTAGAAGCAGACGAAAACGGGTTGTCGTTTCATGCTTGATTGCTATTGGATTGGTGGTTTTTTCTCAATTCAGTAGTCCATTGCACACACAGATCACGGCTCGGTGGTGGTAACTGATCAGGCCGGTATCGTTATTGTTATCTTACTGAGTATAACAACTCAATTTGTCGAGTAACCAGCGATAGTTCACTCAGCAATTTGTTGAAGACTTTCCGACGCTAAACAAAATGAAGACAGATTTAGGCAAAAAAAAGACTATTCAGTAATGTTTCTCGTTTCTCAGTGCTTCACAATGATGATGTGTTTGTTGAGCAGGATAAACCAAGACATTTTAATCATACAAAAAAGTGGATTGATTTCAGAAGAAAAGACAGCGTTCGGTCGCCGAACTCCGCCCCAGCATCACGCAGCAGCAGCCTCAAACGCTAAAAAACCGAACAAAGTGCACTTCGACGAGAGCGAACGCGACGCGATCCAGGATGAAATCGCGAAACTCGACCAAAAACAGATCATCGCGATGCTGGAGCAACTGCCGGAGCAGCAGACGTTGCGGGAGTCGCTGGACATGGTTGAACAGATCGTTCAGTTGCTGCGCGCGATCGAGTCGCACGACGACGGCGTCCAGGCGACATTCAAGGCGTTGGCGTTCTTTGCGAATCAGTGCTGGGTATTCGCTTTTTTCTTGTGTTGATCCGAGACTCAGTGCGCGCTTAGATAGGTAAACAGTTTCATGCAGGACGCGGGAATTCAAAATTGGCAGGGTGATCTGAGTCCTCTAAATAGGGCTGGATCACTCAGGCGATTTTGAATTGGCACATAAATGTTGAAACTGGTTTTTTTTCGAAGTCCGCAAACTCACTGAGTCGCAGAACCTAAAAAATTGACAATGTATGCGTTTGACGAATGTTGTGAACGATTCTTGTGTGTCTGCTTTTTCGGAGTGGTTGTTGCTTGAAAAGAGTTGATTTTTACTCCTCATGAATGCTGAGTCTATTGCACATGCTCGTTTCTGAATTGAGCACATTGGCATGTGTGTGTTACGGACCAGGCGGTCAACATGGCAGTAGTCAACGATTCTCAAGCTGAATCAATCGAACCATTCGCTGTATATACTTTTGAAATCAATTAAAACTCTATTTTTTATCTGATTTCAACTGTGCAGGTCTACTCGGACCGCCTGAAGTGGGTGCCGAAAGTCGTGGCAGCCGGCTACATCGAAACGCTCGCCTGGCTCTGGCCACGACTTGCCGTGCCGGACTTTTTGGTAGCTTTTTTCAGTTTTCTGGTCATTTTAGTTTTATGTGGAAAAAAGCATGTTTTTAGTCCCCTCTTGGACTGATAAGCGTTCTCGAATTCTTGACGCTTCAACTGGGGTTGCCGCGAGACGTGTCTCGTCTCGCGCGATTTTTGGCTGTCTCGTCTTGTCTCGGCGGATACCCTGTCTCGCGGCAACCATAGTTTCAACGCTTATAAACAACGATCACCAATCCGTACAGGGTGCCGGTGTGGACGGCTGGACGATTCAGGCGCCGAATTACCAGTGTTTCTGGCAGATGTGGTCGTTTCTGTGGAACGCCACCGACTCGGACACGCAATGCTGCGAGCGAGTGGAGACGACCGGCCTGCTGGAAGAGGCGCTGAAACTGTTGACACGCAGCGATATGGACTCTAAAGTCGGGTTTTTTTTAATTTTCATAAAAATGTTTCGTTGATCATTGAATCGAGTGTTTTCATTATAATAGTCGTCATTCATTAGTTTCATGCGTGTCTCGTTTTCGCTACCTGTTCATGTTTTCTACGATATCGTGTTTTTCATTGATATACTTTCTGTTATCGCTGATGACGTTCACTGTGCGATTGCTTTGAATCACAGGCACTCAAAACGGACTCCGTGCACTGTTGGACGGCGAAAGCGGCGACAGGTGTTTGATTGTTGAAATTCCCGAGATATACGCACTTTTCTGACAATGCAGTCGATCTGAATTGAACCCAATGTGCTTGGGTTGATTTCAGTGCATATAAAAAACAGAGTTCGACGTCAGTCTGTTCTGCTTTGTGAACCGCGAACTGACGCAGCTAGTGTGGTCAACCCTGTTTTTCTTTCGTTCTTTTTCGCCCAGCAAACAAGGTCTGCAAAACATTGTCCAAGGTTCGCAGTTCGCAAGCGCCCAAACACGGAACCAACAACACTTTATTCAACCGATTGTTCTTGGTGTCAAGCGTGACCTGTTGAACAATTAGCTGACATTCATAAATGCTGCTCAACCGCGCAAAGGCGTCCTGCACAACTGCTTGCGTCGGCATCGGCTCCCATCGAAACGCCGTCTACGGCCGGTCGGTCTGATCGACGTCATCAAGCGGTATCTCCAGTCGAACGCCGCCGTAATACGAATCGCGAGCGCGATGATCCTGGCGTACAGCGTCGAAGAGACGGAGATGGGCATGCTGCGCAGCAAGGAGGGCGACATCATGAAGACCATGGTGACGATGTTGCTCGCTGATGCGATGCGCAGTAACACCAGACGGTACACGGCGTTGTTTTTCGTTTTAATGAACAGCAGTGTTTTAGCTTTGCACGAGGCTGTTTTCCATTTCTTTCATGAACTTTTTTTGCTTTGCTGGATCGATCATCGCTGATAATAAGCGAACAAGTGGACTAATTCGTTTGCGGTTGCTTCACATTATTTGGGTTGAATTCTTAAAATTCATCTGAAGAACAATAGTCAGGGAGGGTTCTTTTGATTCAACAAACAATGTTTTAAGATACGGGTAAAGGGTTTCTGTGGTATCAAACAAATTGCTTCGCGAATAATAGCGTTCTTTCAATCCTCCACGCGGAAAAAATTGCATGCACTGCATACGGCACTTGCAAATTTAAACAAAATGACTAAAACTGACTGACTGTATGTTTGTAAAGATGCAGTGCAGGATGCAGTGCAGTGCACGATGTGCCTGACGCAATTTTCTTCCGTGTATCCAAGAAAAAATTGTGCCACACATTGCCGTAATTTTTAAAACAGCCGTCTCGGCTTCTGTGTCGCCGAAATCCTGGAAGGACTGAACGCCCTGGCGAAACACGACAGCAACAAACAGCGAATGGTGAAACTTGGTGCGGTGCATCTGTACATGAAACTGATCGAGAAGCCGCACGATGATGAGGAGCTGATGTACGCCTGCAAGGGACTGTATGCGATGACGTTCATCGACGAGTGTGTGCTGATGCTCAGGCGCAAACAACCGAACTATCAAGCCGGTCGGTCTTTCGAAAACGCACTGCCGCAAAAATAGTGAGCAGACGGTC
The DNA here is from genome assembly GCA_030248135.1 of Theristus sp. LFF4_11. Classification (NCBI taxonomy): domain Eukaryota; kingdom Metazoa; phylum Nematoda; class Chromadorea; order Monhysterida; family Xyalidae; genus Theristus; species Theristus sp. LFF4_11. The sequence continues at coordinate 116,757 of JASANC010005087.1, forward strand.
GTCTGAACGAGCAGCCCTGATGAGCCTGAACGTGACTAAAGTCTTATGGTTTTTATTGAGAAAATGATGTTTTGCGGTGTTTTATCTGTTAATTGGGTTCGTTAGAAATAGCGAAAAGTAAACAGCAAATTATTCACATGATCAACAATTACCGAACAATCCACCACTACACCCTAAACTAAGAAAACAAAAATAAAAACGCACATTCAGTGCTGAAAGCGATCGCAAATGACGACCGAAAGGAGCTCCGAACGCGACGAGCCGCTTCGGGCGTTCTGTTGAACGTTGAGAACAAACTGGACAACACCGGCGAGGCGTTGGCCGATGGCAACACGCCACACGTGATGGTCAGCTACGACTGGGAGCACAAGGAGGTGCTTGTGTTTATGCTGATATGAAGTATGTTCGTTGTTGTTGCTGGGTGCCGTGCTGCTGCGGGACAATGTTCCGTCGGTAGACGCAGTGCCTTCGCCACTTGGACTGGCCGGTCCCACTGGTCCCGCGCGACGACGTCGAGCGCTCGAATCGGGCACGGGCCTGTCACTTCCGTCCGCGCAGAGTACAAAGCATGCAATGCTTTGAATCACAGCAAGAACAACGAATGGGTTTGGTTGGAATCACCCACTAGTGGCGAAATACGTTTCTTGCAACTCCTGATATTGTGCTGTCTTCTTTCGTGAACGCTGTGAAAAACTGCAACTGTAAAGAAAGTGTAGATTCTGGTCATTGTTCTGTCAACAGATCAACAGATCATTGTTACAGATCGCACGTAAAATCAACGCGAAACTCCGAGAGCTCGGCTATGCAACGTGGCTGGACAAGGACAAAATGAGTGCGTGTTCCATCATGTGTATTGTATAATCTCTTGCAATCTAAAAAGAGAAAAAACATTATTTCCATTTTTCTCATTGTACATTTCCATATTTTTTCCAGAGGGATGCACACTAGAAAGCATGTACGATGGAATCAATCAGGCCGCAGTCGTGTTGATGTGCTTCTCGGAGCGGTACTACTTGAGCAACAACTGTAGAATGGGTTGAGTGAACATCAAATCATAATTGCAGTTCAAACAGATTCGATGGATTTTTACGCACAAACATGGTTTTTTACAGCATTTTACAGTTCTGAATACCAGCCGTTTTTTTCTGATCACCCTGTACAATTTGTACCGATGACAACGATGAATTTTTTCCTGATTATTCCAGTTTTACAAACGCCTGCGTGCAGCATGGCCGCGTATTTACAGAGGCAAAGCAAGCCATACGCCTGCAGAAGCGCATTGTGCCCGTGCGAACCGAAGAGTACACGGCGACCAGCTGGCTGGCGATGATCTTGCAGGACATGCTCTGGGTGGACGTGCACGCCGTTGAGGAGGTCGACGGCAAGATCAACGATATCGTCGCACAGATCGGAGAGATGGCCAAACGCACCAATAGCCTCGCATCGCCCGGGTTTACTGGCGACACAGCAGCAAGCAGTAATTCATCGACCACAAGTTCGTTCTGGAAATGTTGCCTGGAAATTTGCCAAAACATTGAAAAGGGTTTCCGCGAACACAGTCTGGGTGTCTCGTGCGATGTCCTTGTCCCGAAAACAAAAGTGCTCCAAAATGTCTAGTGTACTGTTGAAACCTTTGTTTTTCGGGCTAGCTGTTCACCAAATAACTCGTATGTATGCTGTTGTGTGACCGAGTAGCCCCGCTTAGCTGATTGGTTGAAATGGCGGAGAGAGATTGCGAGAGTTGTACAGAATTCAGCTGCTATTATTTGAGGCGGCTGTTTTGTTTCCAATTTCATTGGTCGATAGTATTAATTCGAAAAAGTCACAGGCCCACCGCCCGACCCTGGACCCCGAAACAAACCGGACGCGGGTACCGCATTGAGTGCCTGGTCAAAAGAGGACGTACAAAAATGGCTGGTGCAACACGACCTCGGTCACATCGGCGCGAAACTGAGCAGTTTTGACGGCCTCGCGCTCAGCGGGCTGCGTGACATGCACGCGAAATCGCCGCATTTATTCTACAAAAACGCGCAGCGCTACCTTGGCATCAATGATTTGGCCGTATTGTTGAAGTTGACGCAAAGCTGGCGATCGCTTTGAGATGAAACAATCTAAGTTTCGCAGACATTCGTTGTGTAATCACGGTTTATATCAAAATTCTGCGCGAAACACTTGAACCTATCTCAACGTTGGTCAAATTCCTAGTCTGAGGATTTGTGCATGTGTACAGTATGTTTGTTTAAACCTGTCAAGTTTTCCGCAGAACACAGCTTGCTGAGAAAACAAAGCACGAGATAGAAGTTCTACATTATGATGCACGCGATAACCAAACCCAATAATAATGTCAACCAAACCTGATATGTTCGTTCTTCTTGCTGTGATTCAAAGTTTCGCATATGCTCTGCATTCTGCAAAAAGTGACAGGCTGAAACAAACATACATTGTACTGTACATCTATGTGTGTTGTTATCTACACGGTCTTCTTCATGTCTGGGGTTTATATCCGATTTTCAAATGTGTATCCTGGTTGTGCCCACCATAATTTTTGAATTGTGGCCATTTTCGTCATTCACTTTGTCCATAAGTCTAGCCGAGAATCTAGTAGACGGATGTGTCCTAGAAATTTTATGGCTATTGTTATATTGCATACTGTTACTATGCACCTGATGTCTACGGCTGTTGTCAACGGGTATGGGGTTTTATCGATTTTCACTGTTATGATACCTTTATCACCAGTAGCATTTCCATCTGTATGCATGTATTTACAGTCTGTATATGACGCTCAATGCTTTCGTTCACATATCGGTGAAGCGAGGAGCAATGATACAGTAACTTTGCATGTGATTGACGAACATTGAGATTTCTGATTTGATTCTGGATTGGATTGGAATCACATGTTTTTAAATGTGCAGTTAAGCTAGTTAGCTGCTGTTGAAATTGGAGTCACCTGATTGGTTCAATTATTGAATCAGTTTAACGTGTTGAAATAAACTGGAAATGCAGCCATAATATTTTGCGACATTTCATGCATCGTTTACCCGTTTACCCTAACCTAAGTTTACCTAAAGTCAAGCCTTTTTGAAAAGTGAAAACTCTGTTTACCCGTTTATCCCAACCTAAATTTACCTAAAGTCAAGCAAGCCTTTTAAAAAAATGAAAACAAATAGCAACCACAAAAAGTGACGTACCCGTTTTGAGGAAAGCCACCATTCCTTTTACCCGTTTACCCTACTTCTAGCGCCTCTAACGGAACATATTCCGCTTCTGACGAACATTATCATGGGAAGCTCCAGCTCTTATATTCGCGACGCTAATCAGGAGCACAACAACTCTGGCGGCAATTCAGTGACGATTCGTCCCAGACCGGCACCCTCAAAAACCGAGCCAGACGGCGACAACAAACACAAGCGAGAGACAGAAATCAGAATTTCAGCGGACGATCATAATGGAGAAAACAGTAATGACAGGAAGATCTCGCGGAGGGAAAAGAAAAATAATGAAAAACAAAACGATAAAGTGGAGGACAAAGAAAATGAGCATCATAAAACAGAGCAAAACGACAAAACCAAGGAGAAACAAACGAAGAAACCGCAACATGTTGTGATCAGCTACGATAACGATCATAAAGAGGTAGTGTGTGGAAATTTTGTCGTTTTTAGTAATTCGAGATTTTTTTCGAAAAGTAATTGAATCAGTTTTGCATTTGTATAAATAAATAGCAGTGAAATTTAGATCGCTACCAGTATTGAATCAAAGCTACGTGACAGGGGCTACGCGACATGGATGGATACCAAAGATGCAGGTGTGTGATGGTGAATATTATTGGTTTTCTGCTTCGACGGATTTGTTATTGATTTGATTCCACCATTAGATGACGGCAGCTCATTTCAAACCGTGCCGAAAGCACGGATCAGAAGGCCAGGCCAGTAACACCTATTTTCATTCACTGATGTTGTTGTTGGGGATTTTAGGCCATGTTTTTAGCCTGGCCGAAACCAGAAAAAGCCGTGGCCGTTGAGTAGAGCGCCCATCGAGTTTTCTCTGTCATTGAGTGCCTATGCACCCCTCGGCGGAGCTCGATCCCCCGAACGCACAGACAAGACTTACGCGGTACCGCCAGAACATGATGGTAGGATATCTTGCATCTGCAAACATTCTTCAGCCGAGTCCACTGTTGAAGAACTACACGATGCGATCGACAACGCAGCGGCCCTCGTTCTCTGCATCTCCGAGGCGTACCAGGGCAGTACGAACTGTCGTCTCGGTTCGCAAGAGATTTCAGTTTTATGTACAGTATGATCGAATAAATAAGGCACTCCTGGTATTCTCCATCAAGGCGGGATTAGTTGCAGACTAGGACTTGTCTTTTTCAAAAATGCGAAGATAATTCCCACTATGCACAATGAACGAACAGAATAGCACGAATAATCAGTTAGTTTAAGAAGACGCGTCAAATTTGACACACAATTGCGTTTCTGAACGTCTTTAGTTTTATTCAAATTTCGCGCGCTTCTTTCACCCTGAAAAAAACTGCCATGTTTACTCGGCCATTCCATATTATCAATTTTTTGGGGTTCTGCGACTCAGTGCGTGTGTAGACGGAGAATGGAATCTAGTTTCAATTTTTTTGCGGCAATTCAAAATAACCTGAGTCACTCGGCCCTAATTAGAGGATCGGATTACTGTCAATTTTGATTTCGCGCGTCATGCATGAAACTGTTTACCTGTTTACGCGCATTGAGTCTCGCGACCGGAATAAAAGATAAATTCAGTAAAATTCTGATTATTTTTAAATTCATAATACGGTATGGCCAATTAAACATGGCAGCTTTTTTCAGGGTTCAAGGAGCGCGCGAAATTTGAATGAAAGAAAAAAGACGTTCAGAAACCACATTGTGTGCCAAATTTGACTCGTTTTTTTTAACTAATGGATTATCCGCGCTATTCTGTGCATTCTTTCTCCCTTGCACACATGATTGGAATTATGTTGGCACTTTTGAAAAAAACAACTCCTAGTCTGCGACTGATCCCGCCTTGATGGACTGCTTCATTTATTCGGCCGTACTGTATGTATTTTTTAATTACGGTATTACATTAGTTAAATTTATATTGTTTTAATACAAATTTCATTTTTAAATTTGAATTTTCTTTCAACTACGATAATAGTTGAAAACAGTATTGAATATTTTAGTATTATAATGTTTCAATATTTTTTATTTAAAAAATGAATTGATCGTATGTCTTTTCCAGAAGCAGAATACGCGTTTCAACTGGCGAAAGAATTCGTTGTTGTCCGAGCAGAGGCGTATAACGCGACCGGATGGCTGTCAATGATCGTCGGCACCCACGAAAGCATCGACGTGCACGACGCTGACCAGCTGGACGGCAACATTGAGAAGATCGTGGAGAAGCTTGGTGATAAAGGGAAAATCTCGTCATGAGTGTGCTTTGAACTGCAGACACGCGGTGATCTCTTTTTTATTGTTTCAGCGAATCCGCTCATTGGTTGTGATTACGGTATGCATGCTTTCTGTGCAAACCAAACTCTGCCCCCACAGCAACGCCTTCACAGAAAGCATGTGGTTGCAGACGTGAAAGAAAACTAGTTTCAAATCTTTATGTTGCAACTCAAAATCGGCTCTATTTAGTGACTCGAATCACTCTCCCAATTTTGAATTCCCGCGTCATACATGAAACTGTTTACCTATGTATCTAGGCGCGCATTGAATCTCGGTACCAAAATAAAAGATCATACTACTGTAGCTTGCCCTTTCTGCAGTTTTGTACATAGACCATGTGCGGTATGGCCGATTAAACATGGCAGCTTTTTTCAGGGTTTAAGGAGCGCGCGAATTTTGAATGGCAGAAAAAAGACGTTCAAAAACCAAATTATGTGCCAAATTTGACGCGGTTTTTCAAACTAACAGATTATTCGCACTATTTTCTGTTCATTCTTTTTCCGTTGCACACATGATTTGGAATTATGTTTGCATTTTTGAAAAATACAGCTCCTAGTCTGCGACTGATCCCGCCTTGATGGACTGCCTCATTTATTCGGCCATACTGTAGATAGATGACTGGTGTTTTCAAAAATCAAAGCCGTCGATTTTCAGTTTTCATTTTATAATTTTCCATTATCTCATGTGCCTGTGCCGTGTCACTATCAACCCACTCAGTCTGACCACAAACTTTATGTGCACTCTCAATGACATGAAACGGATCATACATCAGTTGGTGTGGTATCCGATGGTTACTAAAAGCATTAAAGCATGATCAATAGCAGAGCCTTTCGTTGTCAAGCAGTGGTGCTGCCGCTGGCTGATCACTGATACAAGCAAAAAAATCAATTAATTCGATGCTTATACATATGAGTAACGGTGTGTTGTTTCACTGTGTTTTTGGACAAAACAAGTTTTTTAATGAAAAAAATCAATGTCTTCCCTGGTCACATTATATTTTCTAAACTTCAAAAGCTAAGCAGCCTTTCTATTTTCACTATGACAACTCAATTGGTGTAATAGGTAATAATCGATATCCACGGTGGAAACTTTGTTTGTTGCAGTTTTCAAAAAAAGTACCATAGTTCAAAAACCACTGAAACGAACAATCCAAACTTTTCGTAATTCGGAAATGGGCAACGGCAGCAGCATCAACGATGCCTCGATGTCGCCACACCAGTCGAGCGACAAGAAGAGCTCAAGTCGACAGATCAGGCCGGAGTCGAAGACGAAAAGGAAGAAGACCGTGCAAGGAAAGAGACCGTTCAACATTCCGGTGGACGCGTGTCGGCCAACGCTTCGCTTTGATGAGCCAGTGAAACGGATTGTGCCGAAAGGTGCGAAACTTGAGTGCATTTGGATGGAGAGCACCTATTGCTGATTGTTTAGCATTTATTTTGAACATTAGTATGCATTGGTTGGTCGTTCGTAGCTTTAGCTTGATAAAGTCTGCACTGGTGAAAAGAAAGTCTGTACAGAAGAAGATGTGCATGCCACGTCTCCCCCAGCTCTCTGATCTGGACAACATCACAACCAATAGCTTCGTCTGCAAATTCAAAAAGCCACCAATCAGCGATTACGCAGAAATTAAGTTACACCCGCATTTTTCAGGTACCCCGCGCGAGGACAACCGCCCGCCAACCGGTGACGCCACTGAGCAAACTGCGTTCCTGATGCAGCTCGACTCGGAGGCGTACTCGCTGGTGGAGGCCAAGGCAATCGCTGAGAAAGTGATGCTCGCGTTGAAAACACTGAAAACCGGCAACTCACAGGCTGCTGTGCGCGGGCTGACGTTCATGAACGACTTTTGTGAGGTAACGAGTGCTTGAGCAGTTTCTTGTGCAAAGAGAATGTGCGTGCCTGCGTGCAAGAGTGCGTGCAAGAGTGCGTGCGTGCGTGCGTGCGTGAGAATGTCTGAATTTTGCGTTGGTTGAAAACACAGTGCTACTCACTGATCGTTCAAGGTTTACGAGCAACGCATCGAATGGGTGCAAACAGCGATGAGCGTTGATTACGTGCCGATCGTGGCACAACTTTGGCCGCTTTTTACAAAACCGGATTTCCTGGTTCGTTTTTTGTTTTCCATTTCAAAACCTATTCCTTTATAGTTTGTAAAATATAAAAATATAAAAATGTATAAACTTTATAAAACGAAATACGGTAGTTTGATTGATTTTAATTGAAACCAAACATGAGTTGTTTTCTTTTTTTGTGCAAGTTCACATAAAGTATTCTCCAGTGAACTGTCCGACACACATTTCTGATGATATCCAACACAGCGAAACAAAACAGTGACGAGAATTTGAGTTTCTTTGTGGTTCAAGATTTGTATGTTGCGAGAATTATAGTTTGAGAATATATGTTCATTGTCAAAAGAGTTACAATGCTGGACATATGCACAGAGAGCAACCAAATACTGTCTGCCATTTTTGCCTAACTCCTAAAATTCCAATGTTCGCGCCTCAAACCCCAAAATTCTTAGTGTTCCACTTGCGCCTGTTTTTGATTTGAAAAAATAAACAACTCTGGAACTCAGCAACTTGCAGGGCGTCGGAGTGGCCGGTTGGACAGAACGCGACGCGAACCACCAGTGCTACAAGAAGATCTGGCTGTTCCTGTGGAACGCCACCGACTGCAGTAATCTGTGCTGCGAGCAGGTGGAGAAATGCGCACTGTTGGAAGTGGCACTCGCGCATTTGACCCGTGCCGACATGAAGCCTGAGGTGTGTCAATTGTGCATTCTGCATTGGCAGGGGCGAGAGACCGTGTACACTTTGGTCCATGGCACACACGCCACACACACGCAAATAATCAAACACACTGGCAAAACACGGCCGTCAATGGAATACGGCTGTGCGTTTCTTTGTTTGTTTGTGGTAGCGGAGGTGCAAGTGATGGATTGAGAGAGTCCACAATTTAACATTACAGTTGAACTCTAAAACATGAGGCTTGTCAGCAAGTCTGTTGGTTTGTCATGTGATGCATGCGTTCTGTGCCGGACGTTGCTGTGGAGGTGCAGTCTGTCCGGCACTGAAAGTATGCATGCGTGATCACCAACCCAGCAGCTGATAGCGTCTACGTACATTGTAAGTTCGACTCCATGGAGCACATGATGTTTGTGTGGTCAGAAAGTTGGAATTGGTTGGTATGTCTTTTTTGTGTGGCTAATTCCCATACGGAAAACTGACTTCGTGTTTTTTTTCAGTCGTTCGCTGCCACTGGTGATGAGCTACATTTTCAAGTTGCAATGTCCGCCACAGGTAGACAGACAACCCGTTTTTGAAAACACCAGACAATTGAATGAAGTGATCGCGGAGTTGAACTGCTGTTGAAGGGGGTTATAATTGATATAATCTCCAAAGGGGTTATTCCGTTTTCTGCATTGTGATCGACTAAAACTACTAAACGCACATTGAAAGTCGGCTCCGCATGCGCATGGCGGTGTCCGCACCATGCACCACTCACCACCCCAAATGGTGCAGAAAAAAAGGCGCACATGAAAACCACCAAAAAACCGGCCATCCGCCTTGCGCACTCAGGCGTTCTGCACAATTGTCTCCGGCGTCATCGGATCCCGTCGAAACGTCGCCTTCGAGAGGCGGGCCTGATCGCGGCCATGAATCGCTATCTGAAATGCGACGTTCCACTGATACGAATCGTTGCCTCGATGATTCTCGCGTACAGCATCGAGGAGAGCGAGATGAACATCATCGACAGCAAGGTCGGCTGGTTGTATGGTCGTGAGCTGGATTGTTTGCGCTCGAAATACAACTCCCAAAATCCATATCACGAAAAAAGTACACTTGCAGATGCACCGGTGCATTTTTTGATTCAGATGCACACAAACCCGTGCACTTAATTATACTTTTACCGGCGATTCAGATTCATTTCAATATTCAGAAGCAACAAAAAACGGTTTCATCATCGGCATTGGGAGAAGAAAAAAAAGAGCCGTTTTTCTGCGTGACAAAAAATTTCGTGCACGTGTTTGTGCATGTGAACCGAACATGTGCATCTGCATGAATTATCTATGAAATCCATTTCAAAGTTCATTGTAAATTTTCGGTATGCCATGATACTGACATGGCATGACATGTTGTTCTCGTTCCTGACTTGGATTCATAAATTTTTTAGCGCAGTGAATCGAATTTGTCCCATTTTAGGGATAGTGGGTGCTGTTTGTGAATTAAAATTGTAAAAAACGCGGCGGAATTAAAAAAAACGCGTATCAAAATCTCGCCACTATAGGATGACGACATCATCAACATGATGGTCAATCAGTTGCTGCGGCTTGCGATGAATGACTCGAAACGGAGGTTGTTTGATTGGAATTCAAGTTTTTCTGTCGAAATCGATCAGTTGGTTTGGCTATAAAATGATCGGTCATCATTATTAGACCTGCTGCAGTACAATCTAAGTAATAGCCATTGGGTTCGATGTGTCACTCAATGCGAAAACACCATTTAGTTTTTTGTATGCACAGACGTCGTTCTAAATTCCGTGCGCAAACTGATCGGGTCCGTAATGCCTTTTAAAACATAACATAAGACACGATTTCCAAATCGCGTGGCCATCTTTTAAGTATCGTGTCCGTGCGTATCCGACAAAAATATACGCACAAAAAACACCAAATGCTAAATCCCCCTCAACAGCACTCATTATGCACCTAGGCATCTCGGCTTCTGCGTGGCCGAAATCGCGGAAGCTCTGAACGCGCTCGCGAAGCACGACGCCAACAAGCGGCGCATGGTGGCGGCCGGCTCGATCGCGCTCTACATGCAGCTCGTGGAGAAGCCGCACAACGACGAGGAGCAGCTGCACGCGGTGAAGGGCCTCTGGACGATCACGTTCGTGCCGGAGAGCGTCGAACGACTGAAACAGAAACACCCGAACTATCAGAGCGGTTAGAGCGCGCTTGTTGCGGGCTTCTGGCAGTTTGCGTGCTTTGGTTTTGATAGAGGTATTGGTTTTCTCAAAGAATCTTGTGGTTTCACTGAGAAAAACAAACAGTCAACAAAAACAGAAACAAAATCAGTCCAAAAGAGTATGAAGAAAGCAACGACAATATAACAAAAATCAACGCGCTGCTAAACAAGTCAAAACTGATACAGCTTCCGAAACAAGCCATCAATGAAGGCAAAACCAAGAAAGTGTATTGGCAAACAATAAGCCAATACCGCTGAAACAGGCGCGTGGGCAAAAAAGCTGGATCATGCAAAAAAACAGAATTGGGATTAAAAATTGAATTTAGTTCAGGAACTGAAAATGAGACCCTTGCAGTAATCAAACCACTGACCACGCACGCGGACGAACGAATGTCGAAGGCGGCATTGGGCACATTGTTCAACGTCGACGGCAAACTGGAGGAGTCGCACGAATCGAAGCAGAAACGCGAGGAGCGACAGGCGGCGACGCTCACCAGCGACATAAAGCACATCATGCTCAGCTACGACCACGTGCACAAAAACGTTGGTGGTGATCGCTGTGTGCGTGCGCATGTGCGTGTGCGTGTGCGTGTGCGTGTGCGCGTGTGCGTGTGCGTGTGTGTGTGCGTGTGTGTGTGCGTGTGCGCGTGTGCGTGTGCGTGTGTGTGTGCGTGTGTGCGTGTGCGTGTGCGCGTGTGCGTGTGTGTGTGCGTGTGTGCGTGTGTGTGTGCGTGTGTGCGTGTGTGTGTGCGTGTGCGTGTGCGTGTGCGTGTGTGTGTGCGTGTGTGCGTGTGCGTGTGCGTGTGCGCGTGTGCGTGTGTGTGTGCGTGTGCGTGTGCGTGCGCATGTGCGTGTGCGTGTGCGTGTGCGCGTGTGCGTGTGTGTGTGCGTGTGTGTGTGCGTGTGCGTGTGCGTGTGCGTGTGTGTGTGTGTGCGTGTGTGCGTGTGCGTGTGCGCGTGTGCGTGTGCGTGTGAGTGTGCGTGTGCGTGTGAGTGTGCGTGTGCGTGTGCGTGAGTGCCTTTTTCTAACAGTGAAAAAGGTTTTCATTTTGTTCAGATTGTGCACCGCCTAAACCAACAACTGAAGCAACGCGGCTACGCAACGTGGCTTGACGCAGAACAGATGCGTAAGTGTCGAAAACCTGATTATGACATCTGATTGAGAAAGAAGGTCTTGCACAAACTCTCCTCAGCACTGCATCAAAAGTCTAAAAATTTACGAGCGTTTAGCGGTTTTTCCCTCAGATGGCTCGACCCTTGACGCGATGTTTGACGCAATCAACAATGCGTCCGTTGTGCTGTTGTGTTTCTCGGAGCGATATTACCAAAGCAACAACTGTAGGATCGGTTGGTTTTTTAATTTTTAATTTTTTTTAAATTGGTTTTATCGAGACAATGCATCGCAGAGCAAGTCAACTTTTTTTATTCATGGATTTGCATTGTGCCCAAAAATGACAAAAGTGCATTGTTTAGTTTAGACTCGTTTTTTATCTTTACATGTCGAAATTGCGAATGCGCGGCAAAACAAAGGCGTTGAGAGAGACACAACTGGTGAGCTGGAACGGATAATGTACCGCGGTAAAGCGGCATTCATGAAGCAGCATTTGGTGACGCATAGCTTTGTAAAACATGGCTACGACGCGGTCACTGAATACCGTATTACCTCTAATAAACCCCCATGGGGGTTTATTTCTTCAGCGACTTCTGGGGGTGGGGGTTTATTTACAAACAAATTCTATTGGTGGGGGTTTGTTTAAAAATGGCAAAAATACCTTGCATGGCAGGCAAGAAAGTCGCAGAAACTTCTACTTTTCACAGAGATTTCCTTTTGTAACAGCCTTTTGTAATGAAATTACCACTAACTCATCCCTTTGGGGCCTTTGGTAGCACAATTTCACCAATGTCACTGCATTCAGCCACTGAATTCGCCAGGTATGTGTTTCAAACAAGTTTCTAATAAACCCCCATGGGGTTTATTTTGGGGGGGGGGATTATTTAGAAACTTGTCGAGGGGGTGGGGGTTTATTTTGGGGGGAGGGGGGGTTAATTTTGAGGGGGGGGGGGGGTTAATAGAGGTAATACGGTACTGCTTCATGAGTGCCCCTTAAATGTTTTTAAAAAAACACATACTTTCCATATAATGTTCGCAGAAGCGGAGCAGGCGTTCAAACTGAACAAGGAGATCGTGCCGGTGCGCACGGAGCCGTACAGCACGACCGGCTGGCTGAGCATGATTCTCGGCACGAAGTTCTGGATCGACATGCACGCCGTCGAGGACGTCGACGCCCGTGTGGACGAGATCGTCAAGCAGCTCGGTGACAACGGTAAGGCGAACGTCGCCGGCGGCGGTGGTGGTGCGCACAGCGGTGAGTGTGCAGGAGCGCGGGCTGCTTTGCAGGAAACCGTGGGGCGTGCGTTCGATTGCGGCCCATTAGATAGCGGCCGAAGCATTGCGGCCGAAGCATTGCGGCCTGAAGGATTGCGGCCTGAAGTATTGCGGCCTAGGACGATTGCGGCCTGAAGGATTGCGGCCTGGACGATTGCGGCCTGAAGGATTGCGGCCCGGGACAATTGCGGCTCGGGACGATTGCGGCCCGGGACGATTGCGGCCCGGGACGATTGCGGCCTGGGGCGATTGCGGCGGACGAAATTTTAAAGCGTTGTCATTGTCTTTGTCGCACGCAACTGGTTATGTTATTCTCGCACACGAGTTTTCAATTCTTTTGTTCAAAAAAGTGTTTTTTGTTTATTGATTAGTAATTATGTTTTTCTTAGAACCCCAAATCGAAATCTTCCATGCTCAACTTTCCTTGTCGCCGAGCAGAGCTATATTTCATCTGAGCCTTTTTTGTTTAATTTGTTATAAACTTTTAAACAACCAATTAATTATTTAAAATTAAACCAATTCCAAAACCCAAAAAATCCATTAAAAATTAAAATTGTACTTTCTTATGAAAATATCTAGATATCTGAAAATCTTCTTTTGTATCGAGTCGAGTCCTCAGGCAGAGACCCCACCTTGGGTTGTTGAAAAAAACAAAAATCGTCATTTTTTAATTGAAAAAAATTCAGAATATAAAGTTGTGCTAAATCAACCAGGGAGTTCGAAGAAACACATTTGATGTGCAAGCGCCTCCCGAATGACTCCCGAAAACTTTCCAGATTTTGTTTGGGTGACCTCACTGACCTCATTTACCCCTTTTCCAAACCGTTACCATGCCTCTTCTTGTATTTTGACCCCCAAAACGTCACTAATTGTCCGCAGTTCAAGTGAAAACACACATACTGGGTTAAAATCCGATCAATTCTGATGATGTCGCAACGACAGGACACGAAACAGCAACCAGACAACATGGCGCTTGCAAACGGAGCAGCTCGGACGCTCAGAAATCAGATTGCAAGGCGAATTGTCACCTTATCTGCATCGGAAGTGGTAAGCCAAGCTGTGGAACGCTCAAAAACTTCTTCGCCGAAGTTGTCGAAGCCTAAAATCAGTCGGTAAAACGGTCCAAAATCGACTACTGACGGTTTTAAGAGGTAATATCAAAGAAAATTTTTGTTGAACTTTCAAAAAAATTGTGCCAAAATTAAGGTTTTCAGAGCATATTAGAGGAAAAATTCTCGAGTTTTTTAATCGGCATTTTTTAATCACATAAAAAATTTTGATTTTTGTTTAACAACCTTAACCCCACACGCAGCATTTGTTTCAAATCAAACCTCCAGAATCTTGGATTTTTAAACATAGGGATTCGGACAACAAACAACAACAATTCATTTCAATTCAATTTCAATCCAATTTCCGTTCAATTCAATTTATTTTATTGCTAACAGCGGCGCAAATATTGACGCAAATATCAACGATCGATTCGACGCAAACGCAGCAGACACGACGACGACTATGACTTAAACCATTGTTGTTCCAGAGCAGGGGTGTTGGGTGAGGGGGGCGATATAGATGGCTGGAGCAAATTTTCTATGTAGATAACTGCAGAAATTTTCTAGATAGATAGAAATTGACCTGGAAAGGTGACAAAGCATGAAAACTTTGTGGGCCGCAATCGTCCCAGGCCGTAATCGTCCCGGGCCGCAATCGTCCCAGGCCGCAATCTTCCCGGGCCCCAATCGTCCCAGGCCGCAATCGTCCCAGGCCGCTATCGTCCAGGCCGCTATCGTCCAGGCCGCTATGCTTCGGCCGCAATCGTCCAGGCCGCAATCCTTCAGGCCGCTACGCTTCGGCCGCAATCGTCCAGGCCGCAATCTCTTGGGCCGCAAAAGTACATTTGCCTGCTTTCTGTGCAAACCAAACTCCGCCCCCCACAGCAATAATGCCTGCACAGAGAGCATGCGTAACGAATCAGCTGATTCCCCATAATTTAGAATTTGACTGTGCAGAATAAAACCGCGTAAAACACGGATTACAGGCAGAACGAATACATGAATTATCGATTTTCTTTCAGGTTCTGCGACCCAGTGTGCGTCTGATGGATTATTGCTCTTTTTATATGCATCTTGCGCATTTTTAGATAATTAGCTGCAGTCGAACTCAATAAAATGTAGAATCAGCTGATTGGTCGGCCGAGGGGAGGCTGTTCACACTCCGCACCCTTCGTTTTTCGTGGATCTGGATTCTATTGAAACGTGTTTCTTTTGAATGAGTGTGAATTTCCAGCACCCCTTTCACGCTAAAAAATAAACTGAAAATGTTAGAGATAGCAAAGTTCAGAATGTTTTCAAATCAACAGCTCAAAATGTATTTTTTGCTTGATGACGACGACGACGTCGTCGCTTAATTTTTGCGTGTGAACTGAAAGACAAAAGCCTGAAAGGAGTGCACTGTGCATGGTGTTTGCTGCGTGCACCAAGTAAATGAACACAGCAGCTTACCAAAAACAACTTGAAAACGGTGAAAATGAAGGATGAAAGCGAAGTCGTTGTCATGTCGTCGTCGTCCGCGAGGTCGGAACACATTTTTTTTAAATTGCAGATGCATGTCGATCGGTCAGCTAGGAATGAACCCCTCTTCAGCTGGCTTCACAGCGCACTCATTTTGGGCTTTTGTCTTTCAGTTCACACACAAAAATTAAGCAACGACGTCGTCGTCGTCGTCAATAAAAAATGCATTTTGAGCTGTTAAATAAAAAAAATCTGAATTTCGCAGTTCTCCAACCCTTTGAATTTTTTTCTTTTAGCATGAAAAGGGTGCTGGAAATTCACACTCATTCAAAAGAAACACGTTTCAATAGAATCCAGATACACAAAAAAAGAAGCGTGCGGAGTGTGAGCAGCCTCCCCTCGGCCGACCAATCAGCTGATTCCACATTTTATTGAGTTCGACTGTAGATAAACTGCACCGAAGTCACACAGTTTTTGTCCATTCTAGCAAACACGTCCACGACACCACCGGCCGCCGGTAAACCGCTGACGGCCTGGTCGACCGCGGACGTACAAAAGTGGCTGGTCAACAACGAGCTCGGCAACATCGGCGGCAAGTTGAACAGCTTCGACGGTGCCGCACTGGACGGACTCCGCCAGCTGCATCGGCAGTCGCCGAATCTGTTCTACGAGCAGGCACGCAACTTCCTCGGCATCTCCGATCTGGCGGTTCTGCTGAAACTGACGCAGAAATGGGCTGCCGTTTGAGTTTTGGTCTTGTTTCTTGGTGGAGCGGGCGTGAATTTGATGTGCGTTGTGGTTTTCTTCTTGAAATTTGGGTGTGAATATTATTGGTTGAAATTGCATATTCATGTGTGGGCTGTTCTGCTTTTTATACATACCGTACATACATGTATCTACTGTTGATAAAACAAAATGCTCAGCTCGATCACTCTAATCTGCTGTAATTCTTGTTTTTTCTTCATGTTTCCAATCCATATTTTGTAGTCGCGCCGGTATCATGTACAGGGTGGGCCAAAAAAAGGTTCCAATTCTTAAATGCTGTCACTGGCGTGTGCTAAGGTGTTTAGAGCTGAAAACTGGAACACTTTTAGAAAACATTTGGAGGTTTTTCTGACCAAATTTTTGTTACTGTATGTCGCCCCTATCACTCACCACAGCAGAATATTTAAAAAACATGTAAAATCGACAAATATGGTGAAATACAGAGGTTTGATTTAGCTGTAGCAAAAACCTCGTGGCTTAAAAATGGGAACACTGTTAGAACACTTTGAGAGCTTTTTTGTGATCGTCAAAAAATTTTTGGTTTGCACGTTTCTGTTCATTTTTACAGTGTAATTTTTTAAAAAGATAACGATTTTTGACAAAAAACAACGTTCACCCATAATCTCACTGTTTATCATGCCCATTCGCGAGCGAAGCGGACAGCGGATGCAGGCAAAATATGGCCCATTGGTCATTCGCGCTAAAATTCCAAACTTTCTGTGCCTCGCATTGTGAGCAAAAAAGGAGCTGAGAAATTTTTCTCCTGCACACAGGTAGATAAGATAATCCATAGGTATGCTGTGTGCACTAGAAATTTTTTTGTGGTGATCTTCTATACACGCTGTGTGCGCAAAACATCGATTCTGAATTAACTGTTTCTTATTCTCCTATACCCCTTTTTTTCGGTCAAGTCATAAAATGTGTGCGCAGTTTCAGTGATACAAAGAAAACTCTGACTGTTAGGATAAGAACATTTCCTAGGGTAAAAGATGCCAAATTTTTCAAATTTCGCATTCATTTTTTATGATGCTCCAAAAGGTTCAAAATTTAGCCTTTTTGCACAAAATGACAGAAAATGCGCATTTTAACGTGCGTTTGCAATTTCAGCGTGTGAAAGAAAACGTTATTTGACAAACCAAAAAAGTTTCCTGGGGTAAAAGACAACGGAGAGTTTGAATTCAATCTTCATTTGTTGGAAAATATCAAGAAAACGCAGAAAAATGCGTATTTTTCAGTTGATCGCATCAATATGCATGTTTTTAACCATAACAATGACAGTTTCACATCAGCAAACAAGCTTGCAAGACCGCATTCAAACTAAGAACAGCTGCAGAAGTCAAATTCAAACACATAATTAGTTGAAACAAGAAAACTCAAAAAAATAGCAACCAAATCACCAAAGAAGTGACGATTTCGGGCGAATCGGCCGTGGAAATTGGCGAAATCGGTCCAGAAACTAAAGATAGGAAAATAGTGTAGTTGGGGGTAATTCAATGCGCTGATCACGAATTTTAGGTTAGTTTTCTTTTATGAGCAACTCTAGTTTCTGAATCGTGACGATTTCGGCCGAATCAGCCGTGGAAATTGGCGAAATCGGTCCAAAAACAAAAAATGAGAAACTGGTGTAGTCCGCGGTAATTCAATGCGCAGATCACGTATTTTGGATTCGCTTTCTTATGTGAGCACTCTACATACTGAATCGTGACGATTTCAGACGAATCGGCCGTGGAAATTGGCGAAATCGGTCCAAAACAAAACAAAAAATGAGAAACTAGTGTAGTCCGCGGTTATTCAATGCGCAGATCATGTATTTTGGATTAGTTTTCTTATGTGAGACGGGCGGTTCAGCCAACATCCACACTCCTCCTACAACAATCCACAGGATTTTAGTACCTTCGGGTTTTTGGAACTTTGGAAAAAGCAGGGTGAAAATCAACGGAAGACAACACATTTTGTCAATGGTGTGTGGGGGTGAGTACGTACGTCAACAATAAAGCTTTGCAGTCTTAATTTTTTTGTTTTTGCAGAGAGTTTGCAGAATTTGGTACGTGTATGATTTCAAACTAAACTGAAGAGGACAATCGAAAAACGGTTTTGAAGATTTTTACGTTTTCAGCAAAACAAACGCGGCGCAAAAATATAATTCTTATGTACCTGTATCCGTGTGCCACATCAGAGATTTGAAAATAGTTGTCAAGCCAAGTTTCTCACTGCGTACTTCAAAGCCATATTCCTCCTTTTATATGCGTCTTCCGCATTTTTAGATAATCATTGATTATACCGACTTGCGAACTGATGTATCGCCACGCGGGGTAAAATTGAATTTTGTACAAAATTGCCGAACCACTGTAGATAACTTATTCGCATGTTCCCACCAATTGGCAGACCAGACACGCTTCTCTGCCGTCCACTTAACCATGATGGCAGCAACGACTGAAAATGGAATTGCATCTGTCACTGCAGAAAATAACCACTCTGCTGTGGTGAAAAATATCAGAGTGACAAATTGTGTGAATTAAAAAAAGAACAAAAACAGTTTGCATCTGGAAAGATAAATTCACATCTGTTCTGGGCAGAACCGCTCACGCACGCTCAGACTCGAAGTGAAACATTAGGTTGATCAAAGACTGTTCAAATGCAAAGCATTCGGCATTTCCAAGCTACTGTATATGCGTATTATTTTTTTTCATCTTTTTTTGTGTTGTGAACACTTGGGTTGTCACCAACGTTCTTCTTTTGTTTTTGTTACAGCTAAATTAACACTCTGCATTTCACCAGATTTGTCGATTTTTTATGTTTTTCAGATATTCTGCTGTAGTGAGTCATAGGGGCAATCTACCGTGAAAAAAATTCACTCAGAAAAACCTCCAATTTTTTTCTAATGGTGTTTCAATTTTCAGCTCTAAACACCTTAGCACACGCCAGTTAGAGCATTTTAGAACTGGAACCTTTTTTGGCCCACCCTGTATGTGTGCAGTGTATTTATTGTGCATTTCAACTTGTCGAAATTAATGTTGGCGTCACGTGAACAATCCAAATCTTATTTATTCTATCTTATTAAATTTAATCTTATTAAATCTTTTTTCAACGTTTTCTTTTCTGAAATGTTTTTGTTTGTGTGCCCGTTTTAGCTGATCAACCATTTTCAAATCTTTACAAAGTTTATACATGAAAACACTGAAAAAACGAAAACATGAGTCAAAATGTTGAAGTTTGTTAAAAAAGGAGAAAGATAAAAAGTTTGTAAAAAAAGTTTTTAACCACAAAACTGACAGCCGCTGTTTCGCTGATGTTTCAGCCAGACACAACATCCGTCTGCGCTGGTCAGCATGTTTGATTGGGCCCAGGCCTTGTCGTACTGACGAGCCTGGGGGCCCGCGGTATGTGCTTACCAGGCGAAACGCAAGAAACAGTGTTTGCACGTTATAATTGTTATCCAGAGTAAAAGACAGTAAAATTTTCCCGGGCGTTCGTCAGAGACTAAACGTAAACAGAAAGCCATGAGTTGTCGCCCAGGCGCCCCTATCAGGCGAAGCACCTACTGTAGACGGATCGCGCAGGCGCCCAAATGTAAGGCGACCACACGATACCCAAACTCTTGCACACGAGACGAGTCCAAACGGTGTTGGTGTTGTCACTTATCATGGAGGCAGGCAGTACACCGAAACATTACTGGCACTGTGATTAAAAGCACTATTATGATGATCACCAGTGACAACAAAACTGTTGTACGTATGGAAGTTCAATGATATAAAAGAGTAGCTGAGCAAAGTTACAGGTGGGAGCGATGTTGGGTCTAATGACGGACCTGACACTATACATACACCCCTCGGCGGGCCTCGATCTCCCGAACACACAGGCAAGATTCCAACCCAGGCTGGCTGACGAGAAGAAAGAATGACCATGTTAGAGGCTATTGATGATGCGAAACAAGGCCGCTCTTGAAAAAGTATGTTGCAGTGTTTATTTGCTCTTTATTTGATGGCGCCACATCAACGTGCTTTTTTCTCATGTCGTTTGATTGCGACATCTTTTTGCTCGTGGTTTTTTGAAACCTTCCACTCTTTAAAAAAGTCACCCTAGTCTAATTTGTTCTGTTGTTTTGAAATTTGATTCCTAAATTTTATGAGTGCAAGCATTTTTCTTTCATAACTTCAATAAACCATTTGAGAACTGCGCCGTTCACCAAACGTGGTTTGGCTTTTTTGCAGTTTGACAAAAGTTGGTCTTTGTAAACATGCTCCGTGTGTTCATGTGTCTGCCCCATTAAACTATAAAGCGTTCTGTGGCTTTTATATGAGAATCGTTTCACGAAAAAAATATCATCACCAAAAAAAGTTCCAAACTCAAAAAAAACTATTCCGAACTGAGGTGTTCAAAACTAGCGTCCTGCTGGGAAAACCAAAACTGGCAAAAAACGCGCATGACGGTCAGTGGTGGTAAGCGTCTGTTTTAATACATCACTCTGTTGTTTTTCTGCTCATTCAAATTTTTTCGGACCTCATGTGCGCATGACCGCCCCTAGTACCAAACTCTGTTGGAATTTTTTTCTACGTGCCTTGTCTTAGTTTTCAATAATCAACAGATACAGAAAGGAAATTCAAGTTTTCACTTTTCAGTCGAAAAATGGGCGATTTCGAAATGAGTCCTGATGATCAGACGCCGCTAACGCCGCGAAAAAAAGGAAAAAACTTTGGTTCGTTGTCACGTCAGGTTTTTGCTTTGCTGCATCAGCCACTGACAACGAAAGGGCTGGACTGGAAACCACTGTTTCTGCGGTTTTTGACGTTGCCGTAAGGGCCCGTCAGAACGATAAGCCACCAAACAGTTGATTTCATTTGTTCCCTTTGAAGTTCATTGGATTTAAATAAAAAAAGAATTTTATCGCAGTTTAGTTCGATTTTCTGTCCTATGACCGCGACTGACGGCAGAAAAATTGGTTCACCTTCATTGTGTATATAATGTAGGAGCAAAAGGTAGTATTTGGGTTGTTGCTCACCCAAAAAGCCCCTACACATCTCATTGCAGTCAACAAGAGTCGCGCGCGCATTCAGTGACTTCATTGCACTTTGACTTTCAGGCCGTGTGGCGTTGGTCATACTATTTCTGCTGGTTGCTCTGCTGCTGACCATTGCTGTCGTCTGTTACGTTCGTTGGATGAACAGAAAACGTGTGTTTGTAGTGATGAGACATTTTTTTGATTTAGCAATAAATAATTCAATTGAAATCAATTTTTTCATGTGCGTGCGTGAGAAAAAGTGAGATGGCATAAAACCGTGGTGACTGGTTGGTGACCCTGACTAACGATAACCAATTCACTGATTTTATTGGTGTACAAGAAATCAGAGAAATGCGTGTTTATTTTTTTGCAAATGAATCTGCAAAAAAACAGTGGAATAAAATTCGGTACCTGTATTTCCGATGTTCATTCCATGTATGACTTTTTACAACAGAGGAAGTCGTGCTTTTGACTGCAACACACACTGAAAAAAATGGTCTCATGATGCATATTGTACAATGTTTAGTTGTTTAGTGTGACTTTAGGTCAATTTCAATGGTGATGGCATGTTTTGCCGCAGTTCTTGATCACAAAAAATTGGCTGCGTAAAAAACCAGTGTCGTCTTCCATTTTCTTCGTTGTCACAGCACTTCCACGATATGACGTCGTCATTGTCGAAGATTCGAGCCATTCACCGAGGAAGCTGCGTTATTTGAACATCACGGACCAACCAATCAGCATGCACTCGATCGGGGCGCACTGGATGAAGCGCAAGAGCATTGCCGCAGTGGTGGTGAACGCGCAGAAAGAGCTGCTGCTTGTGTCTGGTTCGTTGGTTTTCATTGGAAATTTCGCTGAAATGCTCTCTGACGGTTTAAAGAAGCCACAAATGGCCGGAAAACGTTTGCTAGAAGTTTATGTGCGGCGAGTTTGGTGTTCAAAAAACGCTCAGATTTCAATTTGACATATACAAGTATAATGGAGTTTGGCGTTGATACGAAGATATTGGAATTGGTTTTGGTATCTTTATTGCGTGCGACATTGCGTCCAATCAGCCAATGTCCATTTCCGCCCACACACCCGAACAATAAACACACCTCAAAGAGACGACGACACAGCCGAGTCACGTGTTCGCCGTCGACCGCCGCGTCTGGCTGAGCCGCAACGTGCCGCCGTTGAATCTGAATCGATCCGCTGTCACATCCGCCGTCTATTTCGCGCAGTTCGACGTTTTCCTGGTGTGCGGCTGCTGCTCGCGCCAGTCGTGCCCGTGGACGAGCGCAAACTGCGAGCGCACCTGCGAGCGACGACCCGCACGCGATCATGCGGCGCCGTGGCAACTGGTCGCCGTCAACTTCACTGAAGCACCGCAACTCTGCCTCGAGAAACACGCGGCCGCACTGCATCAGGTATGTAGCATGCCGGCGGTCCGTACATGCGTATGTCCGTACATGCGTATGTCCGTACATGTGTATGTCCCTACATGCGTATGCCGTACATGTGTATGTCCCAACATGTGTATGCCCGTACATGTTATGTCCGTACATGCGTATGCCGTACATGTGTATGTCCCTACATGCGTATGCCGTACATGTGTATGTCCCAACATGTGTATGCCCGTACATGTTATGTCCGTACATGCGTATGCCGTACATGTGTATGTCCCTACATGTGTATGTCCCAACATGTGTATGCCCGTACATGTTATGTCCGTACATGCGTATGCCGTACATGTGTATGTCCCTACATGCGTATGCCGTACATGTGTATGTCCCAACATGTGTATGCCCGTACATGTTATGTCCGTACATGCGTATGCCGTACATGTGTATGTCCGTACATGCGTATGCCGTACATGTGTATGCCCCTACATGTGTATGCCCGTACATGTTATGTCCGTGCATGCGTATGCCGTACATGTGTATGTCCGTACATGCGTATGCCGTACATGTGTATGTCCCAACATGTGTATGCCCGTACATGTTATGTCCGTACATGCGTATGCCGTACATGTGTATGTCCGTACATGCGTATGCCGTACATGTGTATGTCCCTACATGCGTATGCCGTACATGTGTATGTCCCAACATGTGTATGCCCGTACATGTTATGTCCGTGCATGCGTATGCCGTACATGTGTATGTCCGTACATGCGTATGCCGTACATGTGTATGTCCCAACATGTGTATGCCCGTACATGTTATGTCCGTACATGCGTATGCCGTACATGTGTATGTCCCTACATGCGTATGCCGTACATGTGTATGTCCCAACATGTGTATGCCCGTACATGTTATGTCCGTACATGCGTATGCCGTACATGTGTATGTCCGTACATGCGTATGCCGTACATGTGTATGTCCCTACATGCGTATGCCGTACATGTGTATGTCCCAACATGTGTATGCCCGTACATGTTATGTCCGTACATGCGTATGCCGTACATGTGTATGTCCCTACATGCGTATGCCGTACATGTGTATGTCCCAACATGTGTATGCCCGTACATGTTATGTCCGTACATGCGTATGCCGTACATGTGTATGTCCCTACATGCGCATGCCGTACATGTGTATGTCCCAACATGTGTATGCCCGTACATGTTATGTCCGTACATGCGTATGCCGTACATGTGTATGTCCGTACATGCGTATGCCGTACATGTGTATGTCCCTACATGCGTATGCCGTACATGTGTATGTCCCAACATGTGTATGCCCGTACATGTTATGTCCGTGCATGCGTATGCCGTACATGTGTATGTCCGTACATGCGTATGCCGTACATGTGTATGTCCCAACATGTGTATGCCCGTACATGCGTCTGTTGAAAATTGTAAATTGAAGTGAATCTGAAGCGATAAATGCACCGGTTTGTGCATCTAAATCAATAAGCGGACGATCATATGCACAGACATGTGCATTACTTTTTGTGCGTGTCAAGACAAACCGTGGTAAGAGTAAAAGCAGGGGGGGGTGCGCCTCCGTCGGAAGCTCCTTGGTATCTCAGCAGGTGCGTCCCTGGTATCTGCCTCATAGCGGCGCTAAAACGCGTGCCATTTGTCGCGGAGCTCGTAGGAAAGGCAGCCATATAACTGCCATATGCAGCTCTCGTGAGCAACGCCGAGCTGATGATGAGTTACAAGCACTCGCCAGCCGCAAAACAACAACAACAACAGAGTAAAAGCATCAAGCACAAAACTGATTTTATTATGATCCCATTCCAGTCTCAGAACCAGAAAATATACTTAGCCTCCACACATGTTTTGTCACTCCGTGTATACATTTGGAACGTGAAAGACATCAATCGTTGGGTCGGGTGGTTTCATCAACCGAACATTGGAATGGTTGGCCTACATGTTTAAACGACGGTTTAAAGACATTTGCGTTAAAAGACATTTACCTAGAAACTATTTGCGGGCGGCTCGTTGATGTTTATAAGAAATAAAGCACTCCTTGTCTTCTCAATCAGGGCGAGTCCAGTCGCTGACTAGGAGTTGTGCCTTTCAGAATGCCGGATTTTTTCTATTCGTGTCTTCAAGGGGCAAAGAACGAACAGCACGAAGAACCGTAAAATTTAGCAAAAACCGTCAAATTTTGCCACATACCGTATTACCCCCAATAAACCCCCATGGGGGATTAATACGTCAGCGACTTTTAGGGGTGGGGGTTTATTGGTGGGGGGGGGGATTATTGGTGGGGGGGGGGGGTTTATTTACAAAAAAATTCTAGGGGTGGGGGTTTGTTGAAAAATGGCAAAAATACCTTGCATGGCAGGCAAGAAAGTCGCAGAAACTTCAACTCTACATAGAAATTTCCTTTTATAACAGCCTTTTGTAATGAAATTACTTTAAACTCACCCATTTGGGGCCTTTGGTAGCACAATTTCATCATTTTCACTGCAACCAGCCACTGAATTCGCTGGGTATGTGTTTCAAACAGGTCTCCAATAATCCCCCATGGGGGATTATTTGTGGGGGGGGGGGGGATTATTTGGAAACTGGTCGAGGGGGTGGGGGTTTATTGGCGGGGGGGGGGGGGATTAATGGTGGGGGGGGGGTTTAATGGGGGTAATACGGTACAAGTTGGGTTTCTGAACTGAACGACTGTTTTTATATTCATTCAAATTTCGCGCGCACGCCACATCACCCTAAAAAGCTGCCATGTTTAGCGGCAATGCCGTACTTTCACAACCGGATTCCTCTGGATAGTCCTTCATGTCGTCCCTCTGCGGGCGTCCCTCTCGTCCGCAGCGCCCCCGGCCGCCTCGCTCGTCTGCTTTTTTTTCCTCTTCTTCGCCGAGCGGTGCTTGCACACGATGTAAGCTGGGCAAACAACTACCATTCTTTTGTTTATTTTGGTTCTGCGACTCAGATGCAGCAGTTTCATGCTTGACGCAGGAATTCAAAATTGGTGAAGCGACCCGTGCGCCTGAGATATCCCTGAGTCATTTGGTCATTTTGAGGCATGAAACTAGCGTGAAAAAGCAATACTCTTGCTACTAGCTGTATCTCTTGTGACCATCGGTGGTAGCCAGCGAACTAAAAACTACCTAAACCTAAACGGTTCATGGTCTCTTTAAAATTGTGAAAAGTGGTGGCGAAAAGAGTGGTAAACGCTAAAAATGATCTCTTGGCTACCACCAACGGCCAGACATATGTATTTGTTGGCCACAAGAGATGTAGGAAGCGTTTGCGAAAGCCAAAGTGTTTGAAAAAAAGGTTTTGCGTACTTCGAACACGCTTTGCAGTGACATGTGAAAAAGTGTGACGTGCAGGACGCCATGTTCGTGACGGGCGGCCGCTGCGGGCGTGCAACGACACGCGTCACACATCGACTGGCGTACGCAGATGACGTCACTTGTTGGCGTTGGCGTCAGCTGGCAGACATGCGCAACGAGCGCGCCACGCACGCACTTGCCTCCGACGGTGCATTCGTGTGCGTGTGTTCAGTTTTGTTTGTTTCGTTTTTGCTTTTCGTTTTCTTTTTTTGATTCCTGACATTACGGAGTGGTCCAAAAGTAGTGGGTGCAGTGCAACTTTTTTCAAATCGCTCTAACTCTAACTCTAACTCTAACTCAAATGGTTGGACTGTTTGAGCACCCTCCACTAATTTTTAGCACAAACGAGAAAATATTGGCCTTGTGCGAAAGCAAAGTTTGAAAAAAAAATTTGCATGAAAAACAACATTTTTCTGTCTCACATCGGATTTATTCATCGATAACGCCCACGTCACAATTTGAGCAAAAAAAAACTAAAAAATCAAAGCTAATCCTTCTTGAAATGTGAGCCGCTAGCTTCAAAGCACAATCGAGCCCTATTGGCCACTAACAAGATCACTTTCTGGCACAATTCAGTGTCCCCTTGCCGAAACGCGTTCACGATCATTTCTTTCATCGACTCCACGGTTTTTGGCTTTTGCGCGTACACAATTTCTTTGATGAAGCCCCACGCGAAAAAGTCCAGAGGCGTGAAATTGTGCGAACGCGGCGGCCATTCGATTGGACCCCTGCGACCGATCAATTTGTTCGGAAACTACTCGTCGAGCCACTGGCCAACAAGCGAATCGAACACAACAAGATGTTTCGCGCACATTCGCGCTTCTTTCGCGCGCTTAGCATAGAACAATTGAGGAGTGAAAATAAAAATCTTCGCGATTGTGTGAAGGGAAATTGAAAGCAACAATAGTTTTGATGCCATTTTTGACGTTATCGATGATAAATCCGCTGGGAGACAGAAAAAATGCTGTTTTTCATGCAAAAATTCGGTTTTTCTTAACTTTGTTTCCGCACAGTGGCAATATTCTCTCGTTTGGGCTAAAAATTAGTGGAGGTCTAAGTTCGTGTTTCCTAAGTAAGAGACTGAAATTTCAGCTCAAACGATCAATTGTTGTCGAGTTAGAGCGATTCAAAGTTGCACCCACTACTTTTGGACCACTCTGTACAGTGGCGACCAAAAGTTAGCAAACCCCCGCGTGCGCTGTGTATCGCGCGTAGATGGACAATTTTTGAAGGGCAAGCAAATATTTTTGATTTTTAGAACACAGAAATGCACAGTGTCCACTGCAGACACAAAAACAAAGCTGGAAGCTTCTGAACTGATAGCTGAAAAGTTATTGACTCTTTGATAACACGGAAATGCACGTTTTCCATTCGACAGGCGTATTCGGTGGAGAGGATCGAGCCACACCCCGTGTTTTTATACACACCATATTAGTACGCACGCATTGCTTTGAATGGCATGCAAAACATCAACGGCAGGTGTGAACATTTATGATAACGTGTGTTTGGTTGATGTTGGTTTGGTGACGCGGCAATTCAAAATTGGTAAAGTGATCCGATTCCTTTAAATAGGACCGGATCACTTGGGCTATTTTGAATTGCCACATAGAGCTTGAAACTACATACCGTATTACCTCTATTAACCCCCCCCCCAATATTAACCCCCCCAAATAAACCCCCACCCCTTCGACAAGTTTCCAAATAATCCCCCCCAAAATAATCCCCCATGGGGGATTATTGGAAACCTGTTTGAAACACATACCCAGCGAATTCAGTGGCTGGTTGCAGTGAAAATGATAAAATTGTGCTACCAAAGGCCCCAAATGGATGAGTTGATGGTAATTTTATTACAAAAGGCTGTTGTAAAAGGAAATTTCTATGTAGAGTAGAAGTTTCTGCGACTTCCTTCCTGTCATGGAAGGTATTTTTGCCATTTTGCCCACCCCTAAAAATGGTTTCCAAATAAACCCCCCCATAATAACCCCCCCCCCCAAAATAAACCCCCACCCCCAGAAGTCGCTGAAGAAATAAACCCCCATGGGGGTTTATTAGAGGTAATACGGTACTCTCCTTTCTATGTACGTCTGAGTGAATAAATTTATAAAATTCACTATTAAATGCAGTTACGCGTGTGGTGACGGCAGTCACACTGGGCAACCGCATGATGGGCGAAGCTGTGAACGATACTCCGAATCGGTCGGTAGTTGGCAGATGATTGCAGATATGCCAGGGCTGCCTCGGAGTTTGGTTGGTTCTGACAATTACCAAAAGTACAATGTGATTTGCAGTCCCACACACCTGCGCAATTGCAATTCCCCCCCCCCCCCACCAGGGGCAGGGCTATGGAAATTGACCGTTTACAGTTGTGTAGCGCCCCGCATGTACCTGTGGTCAAGCGGTCATCAGTAGCGTGACCTGCAAATCACCGCCACTGAAAAATCTACAGTTGCTGGTTCTGTAGCACTGATTGGAGCCTCATGGATGGATGACAAAACATGCAGCATGACAATGTGCCAGTTAGGTTTCTGGTTTATTAAGAAAAAACTGCGGAGGAAAAACAGTTTTCACGCAATGGAGATCAAAAAATCATTTCAAAAAGCGGCCCATGAAGAGATGTCTAAAAGTAGGTTCGATCACCACGACAGAGAACCGAAACCAGGTTCCAAATGAGATCCGGCTTTCGAAAAATGTGACAAAAACGGAAATTGCCTAAGTGACCCTTCCCTATTTAGGCAATTCGGATCACTTTGTCAATTTCGAATTTGCATTTCGTCATGCATGAAAGTGAAACTGTTTACCCCCTATAATCTCGAAACAAAACGAAAAGATCAATATGTGTAGCATCGGCTTTAGGCAGTTTCCCTTCATAAGTGTGGCGTCATAAACCGCCATCTTCGAAGACAGGCAAAACAATTCCGGCGACAAAAAAACTAAAAAATATTGCCGGTGGCACATTGATCAGCTGCCGCTTGTGGCCGTTGGCGACGGGCGTCTGCTGGCAATTGGCGCTGACGACTTCCAGGACCGACCGAGACACGGCCAAGCGGACACGATCGCTGAGTGGACGGAGGGCGCGTGGACGATTCTGGGCGTGGCGCTGCCGGCGTGCAAGGCGGACGCGAGGCGATGCGTTCGATTCGCGGCTGTGGTGCCGAGTGCTTGAAAGTGGAAGCGTAGTCGTGCGACCGTGCGGGGTACCGATGTGCGCACTCCGCAAGAACAAACTTTGCGAGCTTTGTTTCATTGCACCGGCTGCCTTGCAAGTGGTGCACAGCATTCAAAATGGTGCACAGCATTCAAAATGGTGCACAGCCCTCAGAATGGTGCACAGCCCTCAGAATGGTGCACAGCCCTCAGAATGGTGCACAGCCCTCAGAATGGTGCACAGCCCTCAGAATGGTGCACAGCCCTCTGAATGGTGCACAGCCCTCAGAATGGTGCACAGCCCTCAGAATGGTGCACAGCCCTCAGAATGGTGCACAGCCCTCAGAATGGTGCACAGCCCTCAGAATGGTGCACAGCCCTCAGAATGACAGAACAAGAATAGGACACATGCTAAACGTCTATAACATGGCTGGCTTTGATGGGCACATAAATTGAAAGGGCTTCCGTGGTGAGGAGCATTTGAAAGCGTGAACTAGTAATACAGCGAAGGTGTACATGTATCATAACAAGTGAAACTTTCTTGTTACCGTATTACCCCCAATAAACCCCCATGGGGGATTAATACGTCAGCGACTTTTAGGGGTGGGGGTTTATTGGTGGGGGGGGGATTATTGGTGGGGGGGGGGGGTTTACTTACAAAAAAATTCTAGGGGTGGGGGTTTGTTAAAAAATGGCAAAAATACCTTGCATGGCAAGCAAGAAAGTCGCAGAAACTTCTACTTTTCACAGAGATTTCCTTTTGTAACAGCCTTTTGTAATGAAATTACCATTAACTCATCCCTTTGGAGCCTTTGGTAGCCCAATTTCACCAATGTCACTGCATTCAGTCACTGAATTCGCTGGGTATGTGTTTCAAACAGGTTTCCAATTAACCTCCATGGGGGATTATTTGTGGGGGGGGGGGGTTATTTGGAAACTGGTCGGGGGGTGGGGGTTTATTGGTGGGGGGGATTAATGGTGGGGGGGGTTTAATGGGGGTAATACGGTATCAAAGCTAAAAGCAAAGCATCATTTTAAACAACTTGAAATCATGGTAAGTTTGACGTGGTACAGTATGTTTCTTTAAACCTGTCACCTTTTTTGCGAAAAAATACTGAGCTTCGCGACAAAAGAAAGAACGGGATCGGAGTTGCCACAAGACATTTATCCAGGAATAAAACGTTTTATTTCAATTAAACAACCGATACATTCCTTCTTCTTACTGTAATTCCAAAGTTTCGTGTGCTCTGTATCCTATGTAAAAAGTGACAGATTTAAACAAACATACTTCATATTTCTTTAACAAAAAACATAAAGCACATAAACATGATCACATTGACACCTGTTTTCAGTCTGACCTCGAATTGACACCGACGCAAATCAAAGGTATGTAATTGAAATTTTTAATGAGAACAAAGTTCAGTAACAGATTTCACATAGGTATACAGTCGAAGTCTAAATTACAGGCAATCAGCTTATTGGTTGGTGATCATGTGCAGGCGGAGTCTGTTCTACGCAGATAGCATTACATCAAGTGATCGCCAACTAATCAGCTGATTATTGCTTATGAATTAGCGTTCGACTGTGTACACATGCCTCATCTTTCGCAAAACAGCCGGGCAAACACGTCTTTTTGCCATGGATGGATCTTTTTTTTTCAGAGTTTCGCTCCGCATTTGCGATGTTTGACAAGGATGGCGATGGCACAATAACGACCAAGGAATTGGGCACCTGTTTGCGCTCGTTGGGTCAAAATCCGACCGAACAAGAACTACAGCAGATGATCAACGTCTATGACGCTGACGGTACGTATGCGGATTACGGTATCTACAGTATTCGGTCTCTTGATACGATCTGCCTGTACACTGTAATCCGGACTGTTTGCTGTGTCTTTTTGGTTACGTCTGCAGGCAGGCTGGCGGGTTGAAGCCTTCGCAAACACACATAAAAGAAACATACCGTATTACCCCCATTAAACCCCCCCCCCCACCATTAATCCCCCCCCACCAATAAACCCCCACCCCCCCCCCGACCAGTTTCCGAATAATCCCCCCCACAAATAATCCCCCATGGGGGATTATTGGAGACCTGTTTGAAACACATACCCAGCGAATTCAGTGGCTGGTTGCAGTGAAAATGATGAAATTGTGCTACCAAAGGCCCCAAATGGGTGAGTTAATAGTAATTTCATCACAAAAGGCTGTTATAAAAGGAAATTTCTATGTAGAGTAGAAGTTTCTGCGACTTTCTTGCCTGCCATGCAATGTATTTTTGCCATTTTTCAACAAACCCCCACCCCTAGAATTTTTTGTAAAATAACCCCCCCCCCCCACCAATAATCCCCCCCACCAATAAACCCCCACCCCTAAAAGTCGCTGACGTATTAATCCCCCATGGGGGTTTATTGGGGGTAATACGGTATTATTATCATTTTTTTGTGTTCTGCAACTCAGTGCGTTTTGCCGACGTAGAAAGGAAACCAGTTTCAATCATTTTCATGTATGTGATAATTCAAAATCGCGCCGAAGTGACTCAGATCACTTTGCCATTTTTTGAATTCCCGCGTCATGCATGAAACATGAAACCGATCTGTGCTCGCATTGAGTCTCGACACCGGAATAAAAGATCCTACTGATGCAGAATTCCTCTTTTCAGGCAACGGTGTGATAGAGTTTGACGAGTTTTTGAGTCTCATGACCACGAAATTGAAAGACGTCGATGTGGAAGAGGAAATTCGCGAAGCGTTTCGGGTATGAAGGAATGGAAATCACTGCTGAGTCTGTGAAACGTAGAATTTTGGGTCTCGCTGTTACTACTAGTATTACCAAGTATTCCCTGTACGAGACAAAAATGTGCTAGTACTAGTACAGTTCGTTTGATTGAAGATGATGCGCTCTGCGATAACTCAGCAGGGCGTGTGTGTGTGCCTGTGTGTTTGTGGCAGTGCAACAGAACTGTGTTACCACAGAGTGCTCTGATTTTCAACTAGGATTTACCATACAGTAGATTTGTTTAAACCTG
Source organism: Theristus sp. LFF4_11 (assembly GCA_030248135.1). NCBI lineage: Eukaryota > Metazoa > Nematoda > Chromadorea > Monhysterida > Xyalidae > Theristus > Theristus sp. LFF4_11. Next base: position 148,781 of record JASANC010005087.1, read on the forward strand.
TCACTTTTTGCAGAACACAGAGCTCGCGAAAGAATGAATTAGGGCATTCAACGCGCACATTTAACAACAAATGGCTTTTTTTCAATCAAATCAGACGAACCGGACACATTCGTTTTCCTTGCTGTAATTCAAAGTATTCTGTGCTTGCTGCTCTCTATTCTGCAAAAAACGTGACCGGTTTACTCAAACATACCGTGCGTACTTTAAGGGGCATTCATGAAGCAGTGTTTAGTGACCGCGTACGTACACGTGAATGTTTTCACACAGCTACGCGTCACTAAGTAATGCTTCATGAATGCCGCTTTAGGTGTTCGACGTGCGCGCGGAGGGACGCATTCCAGTTGAGGAGTTCAAGAACGTCATTCTCCTGTTGGCTGACGACGAACTGAAATTGACGAAACAGGAGGTCGACGACTTGTGCAACGAAGCGGACGCGGACAAGGACGGCTACATCTACTATCCAGGTAACGTACAGTGGTACACGTATAGTCGAACTCTGAATTATGGGGAATCAGCTGATTGGTTGGGATTACAGTGTGCATGCTTTCATTTTACTTTCCACATCTACGGAACAATGAAAACACGGTTCAACAATATATGGTATGGTCATCTTATACACACGTTTGATTGTCATTTGTTACATTTAGAACTTTCAAAAAAGGTCTATGTTCATGCAAACTGCACGTGTCAACGTGCAGACGGACAGACACACACAGACACGAATCGTTTCTTAGCGCAAAGACGTACGTTCTCACGTGACGCTTGAAGTGACGGATTATTATCTTTTTTACTTTGGTTCCGAGACTCACTGCCCGCGTAGATGTTGCAGTTGCATGCATGACGCGGGAATTCAAAATTGGTAAAGTGATGCGAGTCCCTTAATTAGGGCCGAGTCACATGGGCGATTTTGAATTACCATATAAACATTGAAACTAGCTTCCTTTTTACGTCTGCACACGCATTCAGTCGCAGAACCGAAAATAGAATTTTTAACGTATTTACCCAAACGCCAACATTCATTCATGTTGCCGTGTCTGTCTGTTTGTGTGTCGACACGTTCGGCCGCACACTGAGAAAACGTGGCTGACTACTAAAGAGGCTACAACGCGTGCTATCAGAAAAGTGCGCTGGCATGGTAAACTGCAAACGGTAAATGCGTTTTAGTAGCCACGTTTTAGCGATGCGTCTGGTATCAATGCAAGTGTAAATTATTATGTTTTTACGTGCGCTGTGATAAGAAACTTATGTTACGACTTTTTAGAATTCGCTACTATGATGACGACAACGAAGTGAAACAAATGCGATTTGAACTTTTGATTACAGAATTGTTCTGGAATGGTACATGTTTTCATACTAACCACGTATGTCGAATGTATGTCGTATTTTTTGTTTTTTATCCACACAAGCTGGTGATACACAGAAACAACATTGAAAGTAAAGGAGAAACGGTGCGTACTGATAAAATGTTATACTGATAACGTGTGTTTGTTTAAACCTGTCACTTATTTTCCGCAGAATGTGAATCTTTTTGAATTACAGTGAGAAGGACGAATGTGTCAGATTTGGCTGAAATCAAACACCCAATTTGGGGCCCAATGTTTTCTGGCAACTCCGATCATCCCATTCATTCATTCTTCTTTCGCGAGCTCTGTGTTCTGCAAAATAAGCTGACACGTTCGAACAAACATACTGCAGTAACTTTATTGTCTTATTACCAACGTGTGAACCCAACGCTAGCAACAACTTAGCAAAAACATCAGTAGCAAAGTTGGAAAACAGCATTTTCTCAGTGTAGCCAGTTCAAAGCTCACTGCATAAATTTGCATATCGCGTCAGAAATGCAACTAAATTTACAGCTGCAACCCTGAGTTAGGCACCGTTAAAAGGACTAATGTTACTGAACAGAAAAAAAACGTTTTTAAAGAGTTCGACAACCATTTTCAACAATTTTCAACGACAACAAAATTCATAAAACAGTAACCCAAACAGCCTGCTTGATGTCTATATAATTTTACCACAACTAGATTTTATTGTGGCACTAAGATTGATGGAGGCAAGGAAAAAAAGTTGAAAGGCACAAACAAGCATCACAGATAACACCAGTTAGAATCTGCGAGACGAAAATTAGTCAAATATCGGAATGAATCATCCACAGTCTAGCAAGCACGAAAACTTATTTGGAACAGACAAAAAAACTAAGAGAGCATGGTAGCCAAAAAAAGTCCTATCACATGTCAACAAGCACACAATCAACCAAGTAAAGCCCAACATAATACTGAGCGTGAAATTTGGTATTCGCAAATAGAGTTGCCAAAAAGCATTTGTTTTTCAAATCTACCGTAAAAATGGCATTTTTTTTCGTTGGCAACCCCAGTCGAAAACCTTTGCACCACTAAAAAAGCAATCATACCTAAGCTAAGCCTTGAATGCAAGAAGGAAATAGACAACATAGACATGGACAAAGTGTGATATGACAATTCTTTTGTTCTCAGTTCAGTTCACGGTACTACAATAACGTAGTAGGAGATTCTGGCGCAAATCCGCACAAATATCCACCTCCCAGTTATGTCCCCGAGGTTTTGTCATGCTCCCTAATGCCCCCTGTTTCTGGTTTAGCCTTTTAACGGTCTTTATTTTAGCACTTCGCTACGCCATCACTCAGATCAACGAAAGCTAAAGCAAGTTCTAAGCTTTCAAAACGAAAAACCAATTCTTATTCAAATCCGACAGCTTTTTTCATAACCACCAAAAACGTCCATGGCATAAAAAACAGGGCAACAGCAAAACTCCGAGAGCACGAAAACCTGTGGATCTCATGGTGCACGAAAAAACCTGCAGGGGAAAACAGGAAAAAAATGCCGGGGCGTATTCGCGCCCTGGTACCCCTTCTCCCATCATTCACGCTTATGGTACTAGGTCGAACTAAAAAAACTTCAACAAACCGCCCACAACAGGAACCACTGCGACATTTTGTAAGGAAGGCTTAGCTCTAGGAGTCACTCAAGCACCTCGATGCATGTTCACAACAGATTCATACGTAACGAATGTGATACAAGTAGCCGGGGTGACCCTGAGCAAACTGGCCAGCAGTCCCTTATAGAAACCCCTGGCGCCCTCGCCCCGGTACGTCCGGGCGATACAATCGACAACGCCGCCGTATGTGCAGTGTTGATCTTGCAGACGCGCGCGCACCACTTGATACGGATAGGTGATCGAGACGGCGGCCATTTTGGACAGCGCCGCGAACGTCAGATACCATGTGGTGTCCTGGAAGCGAGTCAACGATTGGGTGATTTCAGGCGACTGGTTATTGCAACGGTTGATTAGCAGATTCACAGTTGATTCATTGGTTGATTTGGGGTGATTGATTGTTATTATTGATTAACGTGATTGATTAACAACTCGCGGGCTGCTTGATGAACATGATGAAGCTAGTGACGGCGTCGATTTGAGCGAGTGATTGATAGGTCGGTGAGTTTTTAAGTGTTGTGTGTCGAAATGTTTTCTTTGTTCACGAAAACCTACCAATTTGGCAGTGGTTGGAATGTTTCTGTGGAGGCAGTATCGATATTTCAGCTCATCATAGACCATGAACTGGACAGCGCCATGCGACGTGCCGATCAAGCCCGGTACGAAACCCTAAAATTAGAATTTTTACCGTCGAATTCATAAAAAAAGGTTTCACCTTGGAAAACAGCCGCTGAAAAACGTGAGTCCTTGCGGTGGGGCTGCATACTGCTAGGAAGCAGCCAATTAGACTGGATAAGTAAATACAGAATTCGTGAATACTGAAATTATTGTCCAGTTTTTGTTTTCAAAAACACGGTTTTGGTTCCCCAAACTGCAAACATACTGGTTTGTGTGTCCTTCTGCTGAAAACAGTGTCCAACGACAGTCGAACTCTAACTTACAGCCAATCAGCCAATTGGCTGGCGATCACTTGACGCATGCCTCTGTGCAGGACAGACGCCGTCGCTCCCTACCGCAATTTCCGCACGCAACGCATGCATGCACGTGATCACCAACCACTCAGCGCACTGAAGAAATTTCAGAGGTCGACTTTACACACACAGAAAAAAAGAGAAACTAAAGTGACCAATAACATCTAGTGGTTTGCTCTCTCCAGAGCCGACGGTAAATTGGACTCGGGGTAGTATTGCCCGTTTCCGCCGGAGTTTCGCACCTTACGGTTTCCGGAACCGGTGCGCGAACAATTCAATTTGAAAAAAAAACCAATTTCGCAACAATGAAAAACACCGAAACCAACGCGCACACCTTGTAGAAGCCTCGTATGCCCTCCCGTCGCGCGATCTGCACGAGCGCATCGCGCATGCCACCGTACATCCGCTGCTGACATTCGTACTGCAGACAAAGGCGCGTTTTCACGACCCAAATCGGATTCGTCAGCGCCTGTGTGCCGCAGCCTGGCCGAATTTTAGGTGCGTTTGATTTGTTGACACGAGAACTTTCTGGGTGTCATGCAAAAATCACCGCAATGTTCATAATCACCGCAAAAAAAACTATTCTCTAAAACTGTTCTCTGTGGGTTTCCCGATTTGTTCCTTTATATGAACAACGAATGGCAACATGCTTGGCTGAGGAGACCAACGACTGTATGCATTTCAGCTTTACGGAAAGCTTTAAGTGATGATTCTGGCTTTTGTTTGGCATCTTTTTTCGGTGATTTCACACAATAAATTAGAAGGCGCGCGACACTGATCGCGTCCAGAGTGAAACCGAACACGGTAGCTACCGTACTCCGTTCACCGTTCAACTGAGTCGCATGACGGGACGAGACAATAAAAACGGAAAAATAGCTTTGCAAATACAAACGCTAGATTATTTTCCGGTGCAAACCGGTTGCCCGAAAGCCAAACCTCAACCCGATGCCCCTACACCTAAACCTGCGACAATGCCAGCAAACATGTGGTGTGCGGCCGTCAAATCCTCGTCGTCGTGAGATCGCATGCGTGATTTGAGAATGTTGTAACTGTAATGGAAAACAAACACAAACAAACAATTGCGGTTAAGCAGTTAGGATGAAAACTCATCCTGCCAAAAACCGCAAAGACGTTGCAGTCGAATACAGTGTTTTATTTCTGATCCAGATTATTGATGTCCGCCACGTTCTCCACCGTTTCACGTGCCGCGGGTCTACCAGCTTTTTTAATGCACAAAGCATAATCCAACCGAATATAGCAACAAATGACAGTGCAATGTGCGGTTCTGTTTCCTGCTTTTTGCGAAATAAAATACATGGATTTCAAGTGGCAAATGCACCGACGTGTGCACAAAATCGGTTAAGTGCCACCGCCCAGCATCAAAGCAGCTAAAGCAAACCAAACGCTCGCCAAAAGTGGTCAACACAAAGAAAATCTGAAATAAAATCAAAGCACCAAACAAAACGCCTTACAACTGAAAATACAGGCCCCAAGCGGCCGTAGAGCCGAGCAAATTCGGCGTAGCACCCTGATAGAGGCCCCGTAGGCCGTGCACCCTGATCACGGAGCTCGCAGCCTGCACGTAGCCGGAATACTGCGGCCTGTGGAGGGCTCTGGCGTGGGCGGTGCCCTCGTTCACTGGAACACAATGAGAACAAAATGTGGCATCGTCTGAAGCAGTAACAACCCAGTTTGCTTTCAACGAGAGTGGCATTCACACCGTTTTTGCTGGCTCTGGCAAGATGAAAAAAGCGGTTTGCGCCAACTCAATCTATATTTTGTTTCGCAAATTTGCACACAACCAAAAGGCATCATGTGAAAATGAAACCAACCAGCGAAGCGTATTTTCAGCAAGTCAAGTGGATGCACCACCAGTGTGCTCAAAAAACCGCCCGCTAGGCCGCCGAGCAAATGGTCGAGCTGCAATGGCACACTCGAAACAACCATCGAGTATGCACTGTCTGCATTGAGAAACGTTTTCTAATATTTGCAACCCCTTGTATTCTGGGGTACCACCGGTTTCAGAAATTTGGTGGCACCAAACTGCGATGGTTTCGTGTAAAGGCGGAGAGTTTCGCGACCCAGTGAGACGACCTCGCCATGACAGGGGACTGCCACCAAGGCTCGCTCTGCTACGGGGGGCAACAGTTACCCGAATTCTGTCTTGATTTCGGGGGCTTTCGCTTTGCTTGCAGGATGTTTGCAAGCATTTTTTCCATGAAAATTTAGCATGAGCAGAAAAACACCCGAACTAGATTGGTTTGGTATCACAACCGTTTCTTTCAATATCATTATTGTCAGTCAACCCCATTACCGCTAGTCTGGCAATCTTTATTAATTGAAAGAAAATACGTTTTGCTAACAAACAATGACGACGAATGCAAAGTACCAGTCCAAAGTCAGTGCACTCTGCTAGAACGCAGTAATGCTAAACAGTGACGAACAAACACACAGGCACGTACACATGGAGCAACACGCGCTGTGCTGTGGTGTGGTACCGCATGTGTTTGTTGTGAACGGAGTGCACGTCTTCAAACTAGGACTTTATGAACCCAAGAAACAATTGCACAATACAACAATTCCGTGATACTAAACAAACACACAAAATATCCAACAACGGTAGTTTACAGAAAAAGAAAAAAACAGGAAACAAACGCCCAAAAAAACACAAAGTTTGCAATTTTCTTATGGATCACTAAAACCCAATGAAAAACAAGCATAACCACTGCTATGGAACAGGTTACAGATGGAACTGAAGCGTGAAAATGGGTTATTTATTCATGAAACATATCTAAGAGCGACACATTTAACGATGCACCGAACAATTAATCTGTCAATCTCAACCTGGCAACCTGGCAATCACTGTTGCTGTGCTTCTCGCTCATTCCGTACCATCGCAAACGCCATTTTCACCACATATGGATTTGGGCTGGCTGAAACAAAACAACAACCAATTTGGGTATCTTTGTGTACCACAACCAATTTTCACTGACTACCGTAATGAATTTTATTGATTGATTGATTGAACAATTTTGAAACTTCTGAGGTGGGAAGTGGCTTGCGGGAATCGACGGCGTCGCTCCACGGTACACCACAAGTCTGATGTGCACAACAACTGCCACCAATCAAATGGACAGACAGATCGAACGTGTGCTGGGGGCGTAACTTTCAACGTTGGCGCGTTCTACGGTGAAAGCACACACACACGACACACATGCACGTTTCACCACAACAGACTGGCGTGCGGCGCCGTGGTGCGCACCGTACGTTTCAGATTTCATCACCGCCTCCGCAGCTGGGGTAAACGGGAGGGCTACTAAAAGCGGCCACTACGACGTGAACAGCACAGTAATCATTCCCGTCCGGGCCGGAACCGTTCGCTCAGTGTGACTGACAGCAAAAACACACAAAAAAACAACAAAGAACTCTGCACCAATTGAGAAGCGAAAACAAAACAAGCACAAAGCGAGCGCACTCTGACTGTCGACGGGCGTGTGGTTGGCCAGGACGAGCGCGTCCGTCGCCTCCTCGACCGAGTTGAACTCTGCCAGGCCAGACGAGCTGCGTTCGGATTTGCCCGCGAAGATCACCACCTTCGCTGGCACCACGGCGCCCGCAACCTCGAACATCTGAATCGAAGTGAGCGTCAGAGAATAACAGTGCACGTGATGCGAGATTTTACGACTTATGCCACCACGTATCATGCGAAGCGGAGCGGAGCGGACAGCGGATGCAGGCATAATATGGCCCATTGGTCGTTCGCGCTAAAATTCCAAACTTTCTGTGCCTCGCAATGTGAGCAAAAAAGGAGCTGAGAAATTTTTCTCCTGCACACAGGTAGATAATCCATAGATATGCTGTGTGCACTAGAAATTTTTTCGTGGTGATCTTCTATACACGCTGTGTGCGCAAAACATCGATTCTGAATTCGCTGTTTCTTATTCTTCTATACCCCTTTTTTTCGGTCATGTCATAAAATTTGTTCGCAGTTTCAGTGATATGAAGAAAAATCTGACTGTTATGATAAAAACATTTCCTAGGGTAAAAGATGCCAAATTTTTCAAATTTCGCATTCATTTTTTTCTACGATGCTCCAAAAGGTTTAAAATTTAGCCTTTTTGCACAAAATGACGAAAAAACGCGTATTTTGACGTGTATTTGCGACTTCTGCGCATGAAACAAACCGTTATTTGACAAATCACAAAGTTTCCGGGGTAACCAACAGCGGAGAGTTTGAATTTGACCTATATAAAAAAAAAATAAAGGAATAGCAGTTAAATAACTAAAATCGTGACGATTTCGGACGAATCGGCCGTGAAAATTGGCGAAATCGTTCCACAAACAAAAAAATGAGAAACTGGTGTAGTTGGGGGTAATATAATGCGCTGATCACGAATTTTGGATTAGTTTTCTTATGTGAGCAACTCTAGATACTGAATCGTGACGATTTCGGCCGAATCGGTCGTGGAAATTGGTGAAATCGGTCCAAAAACAAAAAATGAGAAACTGGTGTAGTCCGCGGTAATTCAATGCGCTGATCACGGATTTTGGGTTAGTTTTCTTCTGTGAGCAACTCTAGTTACCTAATCGCGACGATTTAGGGCGAATCGGCCGTGGAAATTGGCGAAATCGGTCCAGAAACGAAAAACAAGAAATGGATGTTTTCCAGGGTAATTCAATGCGCAGATCACGTATTTTGAGTTAGTTTTCTTATGTGAGCACTCTACATACTGAATCTCGACGATTTCGGGCGAATCGGCCGTGGAAATTGGCGTATGCTGACTGTGACGATTTCGAGCGAATTGGCCGCGGAAATTGGCGAAACCGGTTTAAAAACAAAAAAAACTGGAAACCCGTGTAGTCCAGAGTAATTCAATGCGCTGATCCCGGATTTTGGGTTAAATTTCTAATGTGAGCAATTTTTGATACCGAATCGTGACGATTTCGGGTAAATCGGCTATGGAAGCTGACGACATCTCTCCAAAACAAAAAATGGAAAAATTCTGTGCGCTGATGCCCAATGGGAAGTACGGAAGAATCAACGAATTCTGAATATTGTTCAATTTTTGGGGCTTATGTAAAAGTCCGAATATTATCTAAAAAATGCGGAAGACGCATATAAAAAGAGGAATACGGCTTTGCGTAAGCAGTGAGAAACTTGGCTTGACAACTATTTTCAAATCTCTGATGTGGCACACGGATACAAGTACATAAGAGCCATATTTTTGCGCCGTTTATTCATTATTTCGGTTGCACATGGTAACCCTGTTACTTTTTCGACAAACGAAGCGTTCACATTCGATGCATGGTGACCTAAAACCACTAAAATAGAGATTAGATCTTGGATCACTGACACTGCTTTGCCCACGACAAAGCGTTGCGCAGAGGTAATGGTGAAGGCAATTGTTCGCGGGACGGACGGTTGAGCCAACATCCACACTCTTCCTACAACAATCCACAGGATTTTAGTACCTTCGGGTTTTTGGAACTGGGGAGGAGGATGAAAATCAACGGAAGACAACACATTTTGTCACTGGTGTGTGCGTACGTACAGTATGGCCGAACTAATAAGGCAGTCCATCAAGGTGGGATCAGTCACAGACTAGGAGTTGTCTTTTTCAGAAAATGCCAACAGAATTCGCAATTATATGTGCAAAGGAGAAAGAATGAGCATGATAGCACGAAGAATCCATTAGTTAAAAAAAACACGTCAAATTTGGTACACAATGGGTTTCTGAACGTCTTTTTTCTTTATTCAAATTCAAAAGCTGCCATGTTTACTCGGCCATTCCGTACGTCAACAATTAAGCTTTGCAGTCTTAAATTTTTTTGTTTCTGCACAGAGTTTGCAGAATTTCGTACATGCTGTGATTTCCAACTAAACTGAAGAGGACAATCGAAAAACGGTTTTCAAGATTTTTTACGTTTTTCAGCAAAACAAACGCGGCGCAAAAATATAACTCTTACGTACTTGTATCCGTGTGCCACATCAGAGATTTGAAAATAGTTGTCAAGCCAAGTTTCTCACTGCTTACGCAAAGCCATATTCCTCCTTTTATATGCGTCTTCCGCATTTTTAGATAATAGTCCATCTGGCTAATATGTACAACTAGCTGATTGGTGGCTTGCAGGCTGATCCATGCGTTCTGTGCAGGCTGATGCGTGCATTCTGTGCAGGGGAGGCGGAGTTTGCCTGCACAGTTGCATGCATCAACTAACTGCACGTGTGTGCAATCAACCAGTCAGCTAGTTGTATGTATTAGCCAAATGGACTGTAATCTATCAGGGTCAAAATGTTTTCATGGGTGAATATAAAACAGTTCGACGTCACGCATCGACTGATCAGTTTTCGCTGATGTTTTTTTCAAAAACCAATTTACAACATGAAAGTGCGTTTGCTTGTTTGCAACAGTGCACCATCCCTTTACTGTACCAAGCGAGGGTGATACGCGTTTGATGCGTCAGCCCGGCGAAGCCCCAAACCGCGCAATTTATACAATCTGCGTCTCTCAAAGCTTCGTTCAGACATTCCACGCGCGCGAAATTCAAACGTCGCTCAGTCGTGGGATATGCACTTCGCTTGAAAATCAATCACTACGCGTGAACGCACTCAGATGAGAAGGCGCAGAGTGCAGTTGGGCGTTTTGCATTCGTTTGCGCCTGTTTGCGGCGTCACCGTTCACCTGTTGCATTCGTTTGCGCCTGTTTGCGGCGTCACCGTTCACCTGTTGCATTCGTTTGCGCCTGTTTGCGGCGTCACCGTTCACCTGTTGCAATCGTTGCTCGCTCATATCCGGCGGCGCGTTGTACCAGTGCAGCGTGCTCGTCGGTCGTATGATGCGATTGCGCCTCGCCGACTCCGGCGTGTTGAAGCGTTGATGGCGATTCGCAGTGAAATCCTTGAACGAACGCGACCCATCCGGCATGTCGAACGGCTCGCGCGTGTCGTGCAGAATCGTCTGCTTCGACGGACTGAGAACCGAAGTTTCGAGAGCGTTCATGGTCACATTTGAAATAAGTGGTGTTTTGTTCAGAAACGGGTACTAATACTGAACTGTTCTCCGTTTACAGACAGGCGGGGAATGTTTCAGTGTTGTCATAAATGGGTCTCTGAATGGCGGCCAGTTATATACAGTCCATCTGGCTAGATCGTCTAAAAAGAAAACCACGCACGTTTCCATTCTATCCATTTATCCAAAATTATCCATTTCGCGAGTTTTATTGCGTTTTTCATGCCAAAACGGACAAATAATAAAGCAAAACAACTGAGAAGTTCGTCTCACCGCAACGCCAGCTGCTGCCCGAACAAGTACGCCCCGTGCAGACAATCGATGGCCTGCTGCGACTCGCTGGTCTTCGCCATTTGCACCATGGCCGTGTCCGGCTTCGATTTCATGAACTTCACCTGCAGCGCAGAAAGTTCAGAGTTTTTCCATGGTTTCAAGAACAATACCATATTACGACTGCGTGTAATAAACGTAACTGTAGGTGGTTGCTCTCTGTAGACAAGGGTACCCCAGAGACAGACGTTCAGGGACTGCAAACCTTTGAACGCGAATGAGGATGGGTGTGCGCGCTTGAGATCAGCTCATGTTGGGAAGGGCTCACTCTTTCATTAGAGCGTTTATTAGAACCTGTGCGGAACCACCTCGCTCCGTGGTGGGCGACAACACGCGATTGGCACACAGTGACATGAATGACATACAACCAGACGTTTTAGGGACATTGTGGCAATAAACAAATGGCAACATCGAAAAAAAAGAAGAAAAGCAAAAAAGAACTGAAAAGAAAAGAAAACTCACTCGATCGACATTACCATACAAGCACATCAGATTGAACAGGCGGTCGCAGGTGATCGAGTTGTGATCGATACCGTAGACCATCAGTACGGCGCTACTGTCGCCGCCGAAGTCGCCTGCGAACGCGCCTGGCCCACCAGGAGGTGGTGCGCCCGCGAGACCCTGACTCTGCTGGCCCTGGCCACCGCCGGCGGAGAATGGCGGTGGTGGCACTGAAAAGTGACATCAAAGTGGAACAAAATTTTGAAATTGAAAACTGAAAAACACACACAAAAATCCCGGAAATGTATCATTAAAAACCAAGAGTACTACAACGTGCAAGCACTGTGTCTTGCGGTTTCGCCTGGTAGGCGTATACCGCCAGCACAAAAGCGGCCAGTGCCACAACGCCACCTTACCGCCGCCACCAGCTGCAGCGCGGTCGCGCGCGGTCGTCGGGAAGCCGCTCGGCGGCGGGCCAGGCGGTGCGCCACCGCGGTACGGCGGGCCAACACCGCCGCCGCTCTGAGCGGTGAAACTCGGCGCGCCGCGGTGATACGGGGCACCACCGCCGCCCTTTTGACCGCCGCCCGCACCACCGTAGCCGCCTGGAAAGCGGGCAATTAGAATTATGGGTGTTTTTTGGGGGTAAAAGAGAGTGCCAATATCAGATTTCGCTGGTTGCAGTTGGTGTTTAGCGAGGGTGCAGCCCCCTCCACCAGCGAGACCGTCACTTGGATCTACTCTTTCACTCGTCTGTTTTCTGCTGTTTTTGAAGCTTGTCTTCTTTCATTAAGCGAGCACAATGATGGTATTGAAACTGACAGCAGAAAATTGTCATGCTGCACGCGAAAAAGACACGAAATCCAATAAAAAATAAGCTCAAGATCAGAAAAATCGGTCAGATAAAGACCAAATTATTACCGGTGCGCGGTCCCGGGCCCGCTTCGCTTGCACTGAGTAACGTTTTGCGACCAACGTGATCCTTGATCTCCGGAGGGAATAGCGATTCTGCAAATGAAACACAAAACAAAAAGTCGTGTCGTGCCGTAAAAAGGACCGCAACTTAGGAGACGTTTTTCTTGGTGAAACACCATCAACAAGTTACAACGAAGTGCTGTTTAAAAAAAAAGAGCTGCCCACGGCAACCGAGACTAGAGCAACAATTTTGAAGTCAATTTTTATTGGCGTCACATTCACGCCGGCGTTCTCAATCTCAAATCACATCTGCAATGGTCAACCAAAAAGAATAATCCGCTCGAAATTCAAGATTTATCTCAAGACACAATGAAAATGAGTCTCGTTTCCTAACGTCGCCCTAAACGCTGAAATAGAGGTGAAGCAGAGATGCCGGTCGCCAGAAACGTCCGCATCCCAAAAGTGTCCGTTCAGTGGCGAAACAACACACGCGCCCCGAAGCCGCTGAAATTTGGGACACAGTAGTTGCACGTTATAGTTGCCCAAAACTTAGAATTTTGCCCAAATATGCGTTCAGTCGTTGCGTGAGTTCTTGTGATGCGCGTGAAATCCGTCGCATTACTATTCCGGCGTTTTCTCAACGTTGTTGTTACATTATCGATGCAAATCGTCGCGTAAATGCTGTTGTGGTGCCGTCCGTTCGTTCTCCTTCATATTTATGCGCATTTTTTGTTCATTTTGCGTGTTCACATCCTCACGCGTGTTGATGCAGGCGGGTGGCATTTAACGTGCGCATCATTCATACGTATATGCGTTATAACGCACATTTCTGTGGGGCGTCCGTGCAGCGTCAATTTCAATGTTCACATATGCTCGCGTGTTGATGCAGGTTGGTGGCGTTCAACGTGCGCATCATGCATACACGTATGTGGGTCAAGCGAACATTTCTGTAGAGCATAAGTGCAACGTCATTTTGCTGCGTTTAACGTGCGCATCATGCATACGTATATGCGTCATAACGCACATCTCTGTAGGACGTTAGTGCAGCGTTACCGTTGTGTTGACGTGCGCACTGCTTTTCGTGGCGTTCATGTTGTTTAAAATGTTCTCAAACAATGTCCTTCAAATGCTTTCATTTTTGGATTATATCAGTGGAGAATGCAGATGTAATGTCTTTGAAATGTTGCTCTACTCATGCTATCACAAACGTTTTGTCAAAAACGCTAAACACTTCATGTAAATAATTGGAAAAATGTACATTTCGGCCGCGTCACACGACATATCATTGTGCGAGTATCTTTACACCAGTCAGTCAGCCTGTGTGTTTGGCGTACTGCTCTGCAGCATTTAGAAAAACAAACAAACGCTGAGACAACAAAAACAACACAAAACGAACCAGGTGGCACCGTGAAATCCCACTGGTCTTGATCGTTTCGCGTCACTTTCACAGTTTCTGGCTGAAAATGTGTTTGTTGTTTTCTAGCGAAGGTTTGCAAAAAAGTTTTTTACAAAGTTGCAATGATTATATAAGCACGTGTTGTATTGTTCATTATTCGTTCCAAGCAGCCCCAAGTGACAGCGGTGTACCACAGTGCGGTGAACAGTGGTACACCACCGCTGCGGTGTCTCTGCCGCATCCGCAAAACGTGTTTTACGCGCACTAGCGTGGTGGACACCTTTCCGACCTTAGCGAACTCGACTTTCAGCGTACAACAGCCAGAGTAAATGTCGGCGCCATTCATCGAGTGTTTCGCCTTGCGCGCCGACTCGATCGAATCGAACTCGACGAGCGCCTGCAGCGTCTGGCGGCGGATCATCGCGATGCGACGCACCTCGCCGTACGGCTTGGTGATCTTGTAGATCACGTCCTGTGGTTTTGTCGTGTGTGTGATGTTGGTGGGCGATGATGGGATTGAAGGGTGCACACAAACAGAGGTTTGGTTGCAAAAATGTTGTTGTAGAGTATGGGTGCTTGAACATGTCAGAATTTTTATCGGCTTTTTGCGCGTGCAGTGTGCTTGAATATAGTGAAATATCATGTTTTTCTGACGATTCCGCAAAAGAAGCGCGTGCGGTTTGACTGCATACTGAAATTTCATGTTTTTTCTGAGGATCTCGCCCACGAACGCCTGATATATTCCGATACCCACACTCTATATTGATATATCAAAGCGTACCACGTTGATCGGGTATTGAACGTTAGTGACGGCGACCAAAATCACGCAGTTTGGCTTCTCTGACTCGAGTCTGAAACGATTTTTGTCTTCAATTTTGCCAAAACTCACAAGAAAACACGGTTCCACTGCACATCTGTGTTTAGATTGCATCCAGTGCATGCACCCGGTCATCGACAGCATTGCTTGCAAAGCAATTCATGCATCACGTGTGCACCACCACCAACCAATCAGCTAATGGCACATGATATACCGTAATGTTTTTTATTTTGGTCCCGAGACTCAAGGCGCGCACAGATAGGTAAATAGTTGAATACATGAAGGGGGAAATCAAAATTGGCAAAGCGGTCCGAATTCCCTAAAACAGGCCCGAGTCACTTCGGCTGTTTTGAATATTGCCAGATAAAGACCGTAACTGGATTCCTTTCTACGTCTACACACGCACTGAGTCGCAGAACCTAAAAATTGATTATACATAAAAATAGATTGTATAACGGGCAGAAAATCAGCCGAAGAAAACGCAAAACTGTTCGGCGCACCCGAGACGCTGGATGTATTTGCTGGTGGAATAGTTGAACAAGGCCGGCTGGCCGGCCACGTAGATTTCGTTCGCCTTCGCGTACGTCACACACGCCTGCGCACCGTCCAGATCCTGAGCCAGCGGAAACCAGCAGAAATGGAAATTTACCGAATGAAAAAATAAACGCCGCAAATCGTCGGGCGGAATGTCGAATGGAAGAACTTGGTTGGCAGCAAGCACGCATCATCACATGTGCTGACATCACCGACCAATCAGCTAATTGCTTATTATTTATGGAGTTCGACTGTGGTAGTTTCTGAGGTATCCGTATCTAATGTGCTGTCTAAACAATTTCATTGCAGCATCCTGAACACAATGAATGAAATAAAACGAAATAAAATACAGTCAAACTTTAAATTATAGGGAATCAGCTGATTCGGATCGGAATGCTTTCTGTACGAAGCAAACTCGGCCGGCACACAACAATGCCTGCACAGAAACACCATGCACACCGTAGTCATCCCCAACCAATCAGCTGAATCCGATTTATAATTTAGAGTTCGACTGTAAATAAAGTTGGGAACAACGCATAATTGTGTAATTACATGCCATTATATTGGCTATATAAGCTGTGATGATCTGTGATCAGTGTTCGGTCTGTTTTTATTATTGTCGTTGTCGTGCCGTCTTAATTAACAAACCCAAATAAACTACGTAACAACTCTAATCTTTCTATAAAATGCAAAATGAATAAAAAAATCGAATAAGTGGCGCACCTCGAACTCGACCAACGCCATCCGCTTGTTCGGCATGCACGTCGCGTAGGCGATCGCGCCGAAATGCGACAGCGCCTCCAGCAGATCGGCCTCGGTCGCCTTGTAGCTCAGGTTGCGCACGTGCACCACGATCGACGGATTCGGATTCAGCGGATCGACGTCGGGATCCTGTGTGCGCGCATCGTTTTTCTTTTACATTTCCTTCTTGCGTTTCATTCATCAATTGTAAAGCACCAACTACCAATCTGAACTGCCTGGCGTGTCTTGGGTCCTGCCTGGCGTAATGGTGGTTTATTTTCAGCGATTTTCAAACAACGAACGAACAACCATTTGCATAGTTGTTCTAGGGGGGGGGCTGGGGGGGCCGGCCTCCCGCCCAAAAAAAATCGAATCTATCTCTATCAGACAGGTTTTTTCGGCTCAGCTATTATCTATCCAAAAAAAAATTTTTAGCCAGCTATCTATCTGAAAATTTTTGTCTTCGAAGACATAAAATGAGTCAATTTTTGACAAAAATTGACCATTTTTGCTCGTAATTCTTGAAAATTTCGCTAATTTTAGGTAAAATACACGTTTATACTTAATTTTTAGTGTATTTTTAGCATTATTTTGCTGTTTTTATAGCTTTTTAGCGTTTTAGCTATCTATCTATCTGATTTCAAAATTTTGACCGCCCCCCCAAAGTCACATGCCTTCCCCCAAAATTTTCCAGCTATCTATCTATCTGGAATATTTGCTCCAGCTATCTATATCGCCCCCCCCCAACCCCTCGGCTCTGGAACAACTATCAACTATGACCATTTGTTTGCAGTGTTCTGTTTGACTCTGCGACGACACCGAAGCAAAATTGAACATGAAAGTCATAAATCAAAAAAAAACAATCCCACACCCGTTTCTGTCGTTTGTACGGCGGCAGATCCGACTCGTCCACGTCTTCTTCGTGTTGTTCGTCATCGTCGTCGTCGCCAACGCGCTCCGTCGTCATTTCAGCCGTCGCCGCAGTTTCGCCGTTCTTGCGCTCTCCAGCAATATCACTCTCCATTGTTTTGAATCATATGCTATGATCTGATCTGTGAACTAGGGTTCAATTTTTTGTACTTTAAAAAATTCTTTAAAAACAGGGTTTTTATTAATTTAAAAAAAACCGAATTTTTCCCATCAAAATTGTACTTTCATCTAACCAGTCATTTTCAGTACCGAAGGCGAAAGCAAATGTTCGAGGGGGGGTGTCGTCACGTGGGGGTAGAGATGTAAGGGTCAAAAAAAAATTTTTTTTTTAATTTTTTTTTTAAAAAAAAAGTAAAAAAAAATGAACATTTTTTTTTTATTAAAAATTTTTGAAATTTTTTCTTTAATGTGCCCTGAAAATGCCGTTTTTGGCATAATTTTTCGAAAGTTCAACAAAAATTTTCTTTGACTTTACCTTGTCACTTAGTCTTCAACGCTGCAGGTGGTATTCTGGATTGATTTATCGACTGTTTTCAGCCTTGGTGAGTGATGATCGACTCGCGCATTGAAGTACTTGAGCGTCGCAAAGGCTAGTTCAACAAATTCCGATGTCGCTAAGGTGAGATAGAAGCAGAGAACTCACATTTACGCATCGTTTTTCAGGATCTCGAAAGGTGGAAATTGCACTGTCTGCCACTGCAAGCGTAACTTCGTTGGTTGCTCGTTGCTGTTTCGCCTCGTGTCGTCAGCGTGATCACACCGGTTTGTTGTGGAACTTGTTTCCATGTTATTTGAGGTGAATTGAGAGGCAAAACACGAGACGTGATGTCGTCGGTGGGAAAATGGGGTCGCCGAAACCAAGTCTGAAATTTTCACCCTCCTAGGGTTGTTAAACAAAAATGAAAATTTTTTTTTAAAAAAAAAAGTGATTAAAAAAAAACAAAAATGCCGTTTTTTTTTTTTTTTAAATTCGAAAAATTTTCCTCTAATATGCTCTGAAAACCTCAATTTTGGCACAATTTTTCGAAAGTTCAACAAAAATTTTCTTTGATTATACCTCGTAAAACCTTTAGCAGTCGATTTTGGGCCGTTTTACCGACTGATTTTAGGCTTCGACAACATCTGCGATGAAGTTTTTGAGCGTCCCAAAGCTTAGCCTACCATTTCCGATGCAGATAAGGTGACGATTAGCCTCGCAGAGCGTCCGATTGTGCTCGCTGCACCGTTTGCAAGCGCTACGTTGTCTGGTTGCTGCTTCGTGTCGTGTCGTCGCGACACCATCAGAAGAATTGATCGAATTTCAAGGCGGTATGTTTGTCTTCACTTCAGCATTAGCTTAGCTGGGGACAATTAGTGACGTTTTGGAGGTCAAAACACAAGAAGAGGCATGGTGACGGTTTGGAAAAGGGGTAATTGAGGTCACCAAAACAAAATCTGCAAAGTTCCGCCATACGGGTGTCATTCGGGAGGCGCTTGCATATCATATGTGGTTCTTCGGACTCCCTGATTGATTTAGCACAACTTTGATTTTTGAAATTTTTTTTTTTAAAAAAAATTTTTTTTTTAAAAAAAAACAAAAATGACGATTTTTGTTTTTTTTAACAACCCTACACCCTCCTCCCATATGAGTGGGGGTCATATGGTAAGTCGGTGGCTCCTCAGATGGTGATATTCGGACTCCCTGAAAAATTCTGAACAACTTTCATTAAAAAAAAAAAAATTTTAAATTTTTTTTTTTTAAGAAAAAAAATAGAAAATTTTTTTTTTCTTGACATCTCTAGGTACACGGGTATCTGCCCGTGCACGGGCAGGATTTTCGGCTGACGGGGGGGTGGACCCCCCCCCCCACCCCCCCCCCGCACTTTCGCTACTGCTCACCACACGTTCTCTTCCTTCTTTAAACTGAAATAAATAAACCAAGTTTAAATCGAGTTAATCCACGCTTCGGGTTTAGCTATGTAGGCAAACCGAAAAATGGTTTGATTTGAAGGATTTCAAAAAAAGTGAGATCCAGACTTTTTAAAAAAAAATTAAAAAAAATTTAAAAAACAATTTTTTTTTAATTCGAAAATTTTTTTTCTAATATGCTCTGAAAACCTCAATTTTGGCACAATTTTTCGAAAGTTCAACAAAAATTTTCTTTGACATTACTTCGTAAAACCGTGAGCAGTCGATTTTGGACCGTTTTACCGACTGATTTCAGGCTTCAACAACATCTGCGATGAAGTTTTTAAGCGTCCCAACTTCCCAACCCAAAGGTTGGCTTCATAGTTGTTCCAGAGCCGAGGGGTTGGAGGGGGGGGGGCGATATAGATAGCTGGAGCAAATTTTCTAGATAGATAGATAGCTGGAAAATTTTGGGGGGCCGCAGGGGGGCATGTGACATTGGGGGGGCGGTCAAAATTTTGAAATTTGATAGATAGATAGCTAAAACGCTAAAAAGCTATAAAAACAACAAAATAATGCTAAAAATACACTTAAAATCAAGTATTTTACCTAAAATTAGCGAAATTTTTAAGAATTACGAGCAAAAATGGTCAATTTTGGTCAAAAATTGACTTAGTTTATGTCTTCGAAGACAAAATTTTTTAGATAGATAGCTGGCTGAGAAAATTTTTTAGATAGATAATAGCTGAGCCGAAAAACCTGTCTGATAGAGATAGATTCGAAAATTTTTTGGGGGGGGGCCGGCCCCCCCCCCCCGGCACCCCCTAGAACAACTATGCCCCAGGCCCCCCACCCCCAAGAACAACTATGGTTGGCTTACCATTTCCGATGCAGGCAGTACCGTGGGCGAGGGGGGGGGTGGGGGGGGGTACACCCCCCAGAGCACCAGAGACCGTCGGGTGGGGGGGGGGGCAGTACCGAAGACGAGGGGGGGTGGGGGGGTACACCCCCCAGAGCACCCGAGACCTCCGCGTGGGGGGTGGGGGGGTCAGTACCGTGGGCCCAAACAAATTTTCGAAGGGGGGTAAGGTTAGGGGCTTTGAAAAAAAATTTTTTATTTTTTTTTTCGTTTTTTTTTTAAATTTGGATTTTTTTTTCAAACTTAAAAAAAAAATTTGAAAAATTTTTCTTCTACTTTGCTCTGAAAATTCGATTTATGGCATAATTTTTTGAAAGTTCAAACCAAATTTTCTTCCCAACTTCTTTGTGTGCTTAGGTACATGTCATTATTTGGTCATTTTGACCGACGTACTCCATGTTTTTCGATTTGGATGACTTCTAGAGTCAATTTTTAGCGTTGAAATGACATAACTGAATTGAAATATCGTTTCAGAAATCGTTTTCTTGCAACTTAGAACATGTTTTTTCAGTCGGTAGGCCATGAGATGAACATGATATTTTGTTGATTGGCGTATGTTATAGGTCTACAATGGAGTTGTGCGATATATTGTTAAACAATTGGAGCGGAGATGTTGGTTAATACCACATCACACGACCGTTTTTCAGATACCCGATAACATGGCCACATGTTAAAACTTGCGTGCTGAGCTAAACTAACGTGTTAAACTTGCGTCTGTCAGTTGCCCGCAACGTGATCGCGAAATCATGGTACGTGTTTTCGATACGATGATTTGAAGAGTGGGCTCTCGCCATGTGGCAGATAGCATAGCTGGTTGAACCTGAAAGTAAGTGTCTTGGGGGGGGGGCGACCGGGCGACAGGGGTTGCCGACTTAGCTACAGCAAACAGGAATTTTTGAACACAGTCAAATTTTGGTAATTTTCTAAAGAGGAACAACTGAGAACGGTTCAATATTCAAGTACACGTCGAAAATTGTCCTGTTTTACTGTTGAAAATGCAACTTTCCCTCTATGAAATGGACATAATTTCATTAAAACACGATTTTCGCTCTTATAGTTTTCCGGATCGTTCTGAAAATAGTCTAGATGAACTCAGCTCGACGAGACGCTTCGAACAAACCTAACTTGTAAAAAAAAATTTTTTTTTTAATTTTTTTTTAATTTAAAAAAAAAATCCGGATTTTTTTCCCCCTAACCCTAGGGGGGGGTATGGTGCCGTGGGGGTGGTGCCGACCAAAAAGTGAGGGGGGGTCCAACCTATGGTAACGTGGGACCCCCCCAGGGGGGTCCCATGGGGGGGTGCATTTTTTCAAAATTTTCTGTGGGGGGGGGTCCCCCCCCCCCCCCCCACCCCCCCATGAAATTTTTTCGTTTAAATTTTAAAGGAAAAACGCTAAATTTAGCTGCAAAATCTTTGAAATTACAATGAAGATGGTCAAGTTATCATATATTCAGCTTATATTATAGACTTTATAGACAAAAAATCATGATTTTCGAAAAAAAATTTAGGGTGTGCAGAAAATTTTGGGGGGGGGGGGGGTCTCCGCCAGACAAAAGTTCATGGGGGGGGGGGGGGGGGGGGGTGTCGGCCAAATTTTCGAGGGGGGGGTCCGATGGGGGGGGGGCCCGGTTTTAGGGGGGTGGCACGGTGCCCCCCCCCCCCCCCCCCCACCCGTCGGTCTCTGGTGCTCTGGGGGGTGTACGACCCCCCACACCCCCCCGCCCACGGTACTGGTGTCGTCACGTGGGGGGGGGGGTGCCGAAAATTTTTCCGTGGGGGGGGTCAGTCATGGTACAGTGACACCCCCCAGCAGGCGTGGGCCATGGGGGGGGGGCAGTACCGTGGGCGAGGGGGGGGGTGGGGGAGGGGGGTACCCCCCCCAGAGCACCAGAGACCGTCGGGTGGGGGGCGGGGGTGGGGGGGGCCCCGTGCCACCCCCCCCTAAAACCGGGCAACCCCCCATCGGACCCCCCCCCTCGAAAAGGAGACCCCCCCCCAAAATTTTCCGTACACCCTAAATAAATTTTTTTTCGAAAATCATGATTTTTTGTCTATAAAGTCCATAATATAAGCTGAATATATGATAACTTGACCATCTTCATTGTAATTTCAACGATTTTGCAGCAAAATTTAGCGTTTTTCCTTCAAAATTTAAGCGAAAAATTATCATGGGGGGGGTGGGGGGAGGGGGTGGACCCCCCACAGAAAATTTTGAAAAAACGCACCCCCCCCATGGGACCCCCATGGGGGGGTCCCACGTTACCATAGGTTGGACCTCCCCTCACTTTTTGGTCGGCACCCCCCCACGGCACCATACCCCCCCCCTTCGAAAATTGTTTTGGGCCCACGGTACTGTGGGGGGTGCACTATTGTAGAAACTTTTCCGTAATGCATCATTATTAAAACAGCTGCATCTGCAGTTCCGGTGCTCCTCCTCCATAACACAGGAAAGAAAAAAATGCAAAAATTAAATTGATCATTTTCACCTTATCAAAAAGGTTTGGCTTAGGATTAGGATTAGGTTTAGGATTAGGAACCTACAACGACTCATTACAAGCAACCTCAGATCAAAAATCAAAAAATCACTTTTAAGAATGTATACAAAACAAATTTTCTGGGGGGTGCACACCCCCACCCCACCCATGAGATTTTTTCGCTTAAATTTTGAAGGAAAAACGCTAAATTTTGCTGCAAAATCTTTGAAATTACAATGAAGAATGTCAAGTTATCATATATATAGCTTATATTATGGACTTTAAAGACAAAAAAAATCATGATTTTTGAGCAAAAATTTATGATTTTTGGGTGGTCCGAGAAAATTTTTGAGGGTGTCACTGTTACTTAGGTCCATGTAGGGGGGGGTGGGTGGTGTGTCTGGCAAATTTCGAGGGGGGGGTGTGGATGGTCCAGTGTCAGGTTTTGGGGGGTGGGTGTCGCGTGACCCCCCATCCCCCCACGCGGAGGTCTCGGGTGCTCTGGGGGGGTGTACCCCCCCCCCCACCCCCCTCGTCTTCGGTACTGGTCATTTTCTGGAGAAATTGCTACGCATTTTCGGTATGATGACTTTATGATTTTTTGACTAGAGTTTCGTGGGGACTTTGCTTTTGAACTTGATGACAATTTCTACATTCAGATCAAAGATAGAGCAAAGTCCAGATACCGATAGAAGCTTCTGCAATTAGTTTCATGAGCTCGTTGATGCACTAAACAGCAACAACAGCAACTGGGGGTGGTATACCATCACCCCCTTTGGGTACTGCTCTTGATGCAAATAGTTTTTTTTATTTTTTCCCCGATTGACAACCGTTTTTGAGCGAAGAAAATCACAACAACGTTTTGACAAGATTTTTTTATGTTGCCAGGAAAAGTTGATTGAGCAGCACACCCGTGTATCCACTTTTTTGAAATCACAAAAAACACGAAAACCCATATTTTAGGAACAATGACGATTGACGATTATGGCCAGACATATTGTTGACATATTGTCCACTTGGCGAAAAACCAACACTGAGAAAAAATCAACAAGATAAAAAAACAACGACAACGTCGTGTTTTTTAAACATGTTGACCGAAACAAATGTGGTCAATAATTTTATTGGCCATGATGTTGAATTATTGTTCTCAATGTTGTTTCCAAACCAACTTCTTGCTTTTGATTTTGAGAACCGTGAAACAATACCATCATGGCTGAAACCAAAAAAGCAGCTGGCAACAAAACTAGGATTGTAACTCTTGTCATGAACATGACAGCAGCTTTTGGACAAATGCCGTAAAGTCTTGCATATAAGGTTCCTCCCACTTATAAGACCCCCACCCAAAAGTGGGCGGAGTGTCACACGGCGGGAAACCAAAAAATTCAAAATTTTGACTTGGTCGAAATCCCACCCCGTTTAAAAGGCCCGGACTTCCTAATCTTCGCTTTATAAGGCCTCCTCCCACTTATAAGGCTGTCACACAAAATTCCACTTTTTTCAGAAATTTTTGATTTTCAAATTTATATGAGGAGACCTTATATGCAAGACTTTACGGTATCTTAGATACCAGAAATACGATGCATGTAAGTTTGAAAAGGGCATCCAATAAATAAAAATCTGAGAATGTTTTAAAATGCACGGTGCCGTCAATGTTGCAACAATAAAAGATTTGAGATCAACAAAATAGTCAACAGTGTATTGAGCTTCCAACGTTGGTCTTAGTGGGTGTTCAAAACTATGGACAGAAAAACTTCTGAAACGTTGCCACCAAAGTTACTATTGTACTAGTTTGCACGAAAATCGGAACACTTCCTCTGCCACAGTTGCTACAAAAACGGATGTGTCACGTGGCTCATTTTAGTGGAAACTCTAGCCGCAACATTTTCTGCTCAATCATTCCAGCAGACTGTTGACCATTTTTTGTTAATTCTTCCCACTCCTTGAGCTGACATCAAAATCCGGCCGGTCTACTCGAGTCACTCAGTCGATTGTCACTACTCGCGTAGTATAACGGCCCCAACGGACTAGTGAAGACCGCTTGCGCATTGCTGAAGGGTATGTGTTGCTCTAAGATTTGCTTGCGCTCTCGTTCCAACTTCTTAATGATTTCCTGAAAAAGAAAATAGTGTACAGTCTAAACTCATGAACATATCCAATTATAGCTGATTGGTTGATGCATGCATTCTGTGCAAACTAAACTCCGCCTCCACGCAGCAATCCATATGCACACAGTGACATATGCATCAACCAGTCAGCTTTGAGACTGTAAATTATTCGTCAAATTTTGAATTTTCATTAAACTAACCGACCCAAAATTAACCCAAAGAAATGTTATTTTGGCCTAAATTTTACTCAAACTTGCTGATCGTGTGCATCCAGGGGAAACGAGTCAAATTAGAAAACCCAGTTGTCACGAGAACACCAGAAAAAACCAAAATTTGTCGAAAAAAACCGGAAAAAGAAACGCGTACAATCGGAAAGTCGCGTTCGTGCCTCGTGACGAGCGGGTCCAGTTGGTTGTGTATCCGAGGCGCGTTCACGGCCTCACTCAGTGTCTCGCCCATAAAAAGTGCCCGTGTGGCAACGTACGCTGCCGTTGAGATGATTCGCGAGCCACCCTGTGCGCCGACCACCAGTCGCACCTGACCATTGAAGTACAGGGTGGTGAATTAAGTGCTCCTTAATTCAAGAGCATTTCTATGAATTGAATGATTAGCTTTAGAAATACCGTATTACCCCCATTAACCCCCCCACCATTAATCCCCCCCACCAATAAACCCCCACCCCCCCGACCAGTTTCCGAATAATCCCCCCCACAAATAATCCCCCATGGGGGATTATTGGAGACCTGTTTGAAACACATACCCAGCGAATTCAGTGGCTGGTTGCAGTGAAAGTGATGAAATCGTGCTACCAAAGGCCCCAAATAGGTGAGTTAATAGTAATTTCATCACAAAAGGCTGTTATAAAAGGAAATTTCTATGTAGAGTAGAAGTTTCTGCGACTTTCTTGCCTGCCATGCAAGGTATTTTTGCCATTTTTCAACAAACCCCCACCCCTAGAATTTTTTTGCAAATAAACCCCCCCCCCCCACCAATAATCCCCCCCCACCAATAAACCCCCACCCCTAAAAGTCGCTGACGTATTAATCCCCCATGGGGGTTTATTGGGGGTAATACGGTATACAAAGCCAATGGCATATTCCTACTCCCGTAAAATAATAAATCCCACGGTATGGCCGAATAAATAAGGCTGTTTTTGTATTCTCCATCAAGGCGGGATCAGTCGTAGACCAGGAGTTGTCTAATGATAACCAGCCGATACCTTGCCGGTGTCCTTGTTGAAAATGACCAACGGCGACGTGGAGGACTGCGGCCGCTTGCCGGGTACGATGAAATTTGACGGGCACGGCCTGACCCCGTACGCGTTTGGAATACCCGGCGTGCTAAAATCGTCCATGTGACAGTTCCAGATGATGCCCGTCGACTTGGAGCGACGTTTTGAGCCGAAACTGCGAACAAAAATGGTTTTTCAAGTTTTCAAATTTAAAATTTTCATTAGTTGAAATATTTGAAGATCCGCCAGTAAACACTGGAACTGGACTGCACGTGTGTACGAACACTAGTTGCAGCAATGTGTACAGTGAAAAAAGTGGTGCATGGGTGGCAGTACAGCGCTGGAACTGGTTGTCAATTTTCTAGCTGGCTGTTCAAGGTCACGCGTTGTTAAAACTTTGCAGACTCTGACAGATGTTTGAATAATACTCAGCTTCTTTGTGGTTTAGACAAAAAACGGCGGACCATGGTGACACGATTCACAGAAATGGTTTTTCTGACAAAAAAAAACGAAAGAAAGATTCATGACACAAAATAAAAAGCGATTTTTCAAGACTCGATATTGTTCCTCGCCCGGTCACACAGCAAATTGCACTGCAACACAATCACAAAAAAACAACAAAGAAAACTGCAAAAGACTAATTGTAAGAAGAAACCACAAAATGACTAAAAACCCATGAAGCGAAAACTTCTCAAAAACACCAAAAAGTAACAAAAAAATCTAACAACGCCGCTCACTTGATGTTGATGGAGAACGTCATCGACACCGCATCACCATTTGCGTCGACGATCGAAATGTGCGAGGTGCCCTGCTGTTCGGTGGGCGTGAACTCGGCGCCGTAATACTCGAACGGCTGCGCGACCGGCTGAATTCGCGAGCGCACCCACTGCGCGTACGTCTGCGTCGTCATGTTCTTCGCGAGCTGTGTGCGCACGGTTTTTTTCGCAAAATCGTCAAACAGTTTTGAAGGAATACGGTATTGTGGCGGAGTAGCAATGTTGGCGCAGGGCATTTGTGGGATGTAAATGCGGATAGATATTGACAGAGGACATGCGAAAGCGCACGCGGAACGGACTGTTTTTGCCGTACGCCACCATAAGGGATGCAAGCGCCGAAAACTAAATAACGTGCTGAAGAGAAATAAGAGAGAGAGTAAGACAGTTTCGGTGGTCAAGTGGCTCAAGGCGCGCTGTTCCGTCCGGCGTACCAGGCACGTTCGAGTTCAAATCTCGCTGGCGAGGCGAGAAAAATTTTCCGACGATTTTTGACAAAGACTTTTCAAAAAAACAAAACTGTCCACCATGCTGTATTTAAAAATAAATACTGTTGATGTTCGTTGCCGTTCATTTGTAAAGAAAAAAGAAAAAAGAAAAATATGATTCACCTGCAGTACGGCCGGATCAAAGTCAACGTCCGCGAATCGACTACGATCGGCGTAGGCGAACTTCATCGCCTCGATGAATTTGTGATAGAGGTCAACCTTCTCGTCGAGCGTCCGCGGCTTCGGCTGCTCGTGCACGAAACCTGAGACGAGTTTTTTCTCTGATGGCAAAAATTTTGCGACACCACACACCACACATACACAACTCCGGTTTCCCGATGGTAAGGCAGAATACTTCGGCCTTTAGCCAGCTACAGTACAATTTGGTGTAATCTTAAGGGGCATTCATGCCGCAGCGTTTCGTGACGCGTAGCTAGCATGTTAAACCATATGTTGCGTAGCTAAGCGTCACTAGCAAATACTGCATTCAATGAATGCCGTCTTAGACTCAGACTCGGGCGACGATTTTCAGCTTGTTTTCAAATGACCTTTACGGTGCTCTCACGACGCGACCCGAAGCTATCCAACAGACCTAACCCTAAAAATAAAGAAAATAAAGAAAACCCTGCGGCAACAAAACAACTTACCAGTCATGACGTTCAATAGCGACAGTGTGACACTGCCGGACGACGGCGGCGGAGGGGCGCAGCCTCTGAGACTGTTCGGCAGGTCAACATAGACCATCTCATCGTTCTGTCTGATTCTGCTGCGGTAGTTGGACATGTCCTGCCGGGTGATGATGCCACCTGCAGCGAGCGGGTGAACGGACAAAGTGAAAAGTATGTGTACGTGCGGAATGACAGAGTAATCGTGGCAGATTTTCACAAGGTGCAAGGAGCTCACGAAAGTTGCATGAATGAAAAAAGACGCTCAGAAATTCAATTGTGTGTCAAATTTGACGTGTTTTTTTAAGTAGGTCATTGATTCTTCGTGCTATTCTGTTCTCTTTCTCCCTTGCATACACGATTGAAAATTATCTTGGCATTCTTGATAAAGACAACTCCCAGCCTGCGACTGATCCCGCCTTGATTGATAGGGAACACACGGACTGCCTTAGTGCCCTATTTATTCGGCCATACTGTACACTCGAGAATAAATTGCTGACCAAGAAAATGGTCCTGTTCGTATTTACCATTTGTAAAGTTCATTTCTTGTTATCAACCGATCACCCGGCGCCCGTTGCACTAACCGCCCTCCTGAATCTCGCGTACAATGCGGTCGGTCATTTCGCTGCTGTTGTAGAACAGCCGTATTGGATCGGTGGCATTGGCCAATCGTCGGAGCGTCTCGATCAACGCCGGTCGTCGCATCACCTCGCCCTCTTTCAATAAGTAGCTCGTCTCTGGGTGCAGGAGAACGCTGCGCAGAACAGGCAGCACTTTTGGTTGTTTTTGGCTTTTTGGACTGCGAAACTCTTAGCGGGTTCGGGAGAATGATGAAAAAACGCGGCATTGTTTGTGGTTATTTGGATTAGTAAACTCAGCAGAACAATGTGAAACAGGCGACATTTTGTTGGTTTTGGCTTTTTGGATTGATAAAGAGCCGGTTTGAAGACTCTGTTATAACGCAACAATGGTGCACAGTCACACACAAACACGAGCAAACACACAGGCACACATCCTGAACAGTGTGCACCTGCGCCGTGCGTTGTTGCGATGTCGTATTAGTGTGCGCTCGTGGGTCGTTTTTTGTTGTCAACATCACTGTACATGTGTTTATAAACCGAGTTCAGGAACTGGTCAGTCTGGGGAGGCATCCTACAACATTGTAGTTGGCCAGCCAGCCAGCTAACACCCAACGCGTTAGCCTATCCCTCTCAGCAAACAGATATCAGAGTCTCAAAGCTGCGAAAAGGCCGTCCCGTCTCGCTAAAGCGGCATTCATGAAGCGTTTGGTGACGCATAACTGTGTTAGAGTAAAGCATGGCTACGCGGTCACTAAATACTGCTTCATGAATGCCCCTTAACGCCCTCGCGACCAGTATGCGACAGTTTCTAAAAGCCGCTCTCTGCGCTGGCATGCACTCTGTTGTTTTCTTAGCCCAACTTCGGGCTTCACACACACACACACCCTGCTGGCTCACTGGCTGGGCATGGTGGCTGCTGACATTGATCCCCAACGTGTTGCGAGCAACTAAACTCACCCGCATCAAAATCGATATCGATGTCAATAAAAATTTGAAAACAATCAAAAAGTATAAAACCGAAAAGCGACCAGCCACCAACTCCAAGGTCGAGTTCGCGTCGGTGATATAGCCGCTGTACTTTGCGTGATTCATGAACATCGCCAGCCGTCGCCCTACGACGATGCCATTTTCGCCCATCTTTATCACGGGCCTCAGCAGCTCCGCCCACGCGACCGTGCCGCTGCCGTATCGTTCGTACGCGGTGTACAGACCGTGCAGGTGTCCGGGCACACCGATCGCCAGCCAGCCTGATGGCAGGTGCTAAGTGTGTGTGCCGCATTTCTTGCAAGTGTTTCGATTGCCTGTATTTTTCTCATTTTTTGTTTGCTTTTTTCGATGACACCTCGACAACACAGCTTGTTTGACTTTGAAAGTATACGATACGACAAGTTTGAGAAGCGCGCAACCGTATGCGTGCGACGGTGTGGTGGTGCGGCTGTTGCACAAAAACGGTGCGGACGCTGGCGGCATGGTGCTGGACAGTGCAACACGGTGCTGGCTGGTTGCTGAAAATCGATATTGTGGCATTCCGCACCGTGTTGCGGCAGCCGCAGCATGCTGCGCACACCGTCGCACGGGTACGTGCCGTGCCGCATACGCATACGTCAGTATGAACGGGCCTTCACTTCAAAAAGTCACAAACGATCTTTCAGACAAATATTTAGTCATCTGTTGTTGCCCGTCTGCTTTCCGTAGTACCATTTTGTGACGCGTTCACGCCAACTTTGTCAATGTCGAGGAACATGTCGCGGTGTGCGGCCGCGGGCGCCACCTCGCGCGCGTCAATCGCAACGCATTCCTTGGTGGTGCTGAAATTGATTGATTGATTGGGATATTGATTGGAAACTGGTGTTCCTGCATATGGAAACTGTGCATATACCGGACACTTGCAATGTGTCGATGGAATAAAATCAATCAATTAATCAATCAATCAATGGATTTCGTTGATTTACTGAAGCTTTATTCATCAATAACGTCAAAAAAGGCAATACAGCTATTGCTGTGAAGTAGTGCCAGCCATAATTAATGCGCAGTTTGAGTGCCATGGAGCTCCGTCGAGCTCGATGGAGCTCGCAGTCTTGCCACACACAAAGTATAGAGGGGCGGAGTTTAGGTTTGTGCATGCACGCGTGTTATAAGGCTGCGAGAGATGTGGAGCTCCACAACTCTCGCAAGAAAAAAAGAAAAAAATGAGCGCGCGCGCACGGCCCAGCCTATCAAATACACAGGGCTGCTGTGGAGCTCGATCGAGCTCGCTGGAGCTCCATCGCTATCTGCGTTGCGCATTAATTATGGCTGGCACTGTATGTACATGTATGTGTTTATTTTGTGAAAATGGGTCGTCTGCTGCCGATTGAAAATCGCGTAGTCATGAAAACGATTTATGTACGTACGCGCAAAAGCCGAAAACCGTGAACTCGATGAAAGAAATGATCGTGAACGCGTTTCACTAAACGTGCACGTGGACGCTGAATTGTTTTGTTGTTGTTGTTGTTGTTGTTGTTGTTGTTGTTGTTGTTGTTGTTGTTGTTGTTGTTGTTGTTGTTGTTGTTGTTGTTGTTGTTGTTGTTGTTGTTGTTGTTGTTGTTGTTGTTGTTGTTGTTGTTGTTGTTGTTGTTGTTGTTGTTGTTGTTGTTGTTGTTGTTGTTGTTGTTGTTGTTGTTGTTGTTGTTGTTGTTGTTGTTGTTGTTGTTGTTGTTGTTGTTGTTGTTGTTGTTGTTGTTGTTGTTGTTGTTGTTGTTGTTGTTGTTGTTGTTGTTGTTGTTGTTGTTGTTGTTGTTGTTGTTGTTGTTGTTGTTGTTGTTGTTGTTGTTGTTGTTGTTGTTGTTGTTGTTGTTGTTGTTGTTGTTGTTGTTGTTGTTGTTGTTGTTGTTGTTGTTGTTGTTGTTGTTGTTGTTGTTGTTGTTGTTGTTGTTGTTGTTGTTGTTGTTGTTGTTGTTGTTGTTGTTGTTGTTGTTGTTGTTGTTGTTGTTGTTGTTGTTGTTGTTGTTGTTGTTGTTGTTGTTGTTGTTGTTGTTGTTGTTGTTGTTGTTGTTGTTGTTGTTGTTGTTGTTGTTGTTGTTGGAAAATTTAGGCGATGTTTTCAGCCAGGGCTAGCCCAGAGAAGCGTACAGAACGCCGTTGAGTAGGTCGCCCATCGAGTTTTCTGTCATTAAGTGGCTATACACCCCTCGGCGGGGCTCGATCCCCCGAGCGCACAGACAGTGGCATAAACGCACTACCACCAGACCACAAGGGTGCCAGAAAATGATCCTGTCAGTGGCCAATACGGCTCGATTGTGCATTGAAGCTGGCGACTCACATTTCGAGAAAGATTAGCTTTGATTTTTGACAGTTTTTTGCTTAATTTGTGACGTTATCGATGAATACTGAATAGGCAAATCCGATTTCAGGTAAAAATGCCGTCTTTTATGCAAAAATTCGTTTTTTTCGAGCTTTGCTTCCACCAGAGGCAATACCGTAAAGTCTTGCATATAAGGTTCCTCTCACTTATAAGACCCCCACCCAAAAGTGGGCGGAGTGTCACACGGCGGGAAACCAAAAAATTCAAAATTTTGACTTGGTCGAAATCCTCCCCCGTTTATAAGGCCCGGAATTCCTAATGTTCGCTTTATAAGACCTCCTCCCACTTATAAGGCTGTCACACGAAATTCCACTTTTTTCAGAAATTTTTGATTTTCAAATTTATATAAGGAGACCTTATATGCAAGACTTTACGGTATTCTCTCGTTTGGGCTAAAAATTGGTGGAGGTCTAAGTTTTTGCTTCCTAAGTAAGCTTGGCTTGCAACGATTGAAGCGGTGTCTGCCTGATTGATTGCGAGATATATTATCTTTCATTTTGGTCCCGGTTCTCTATGCCTTTGCACACAGGGATAGGAAAAACGTTTCAAGAATCCGCGGGAATTCAAAATTGGGTTACGGTAGCTGACGAAAGACGTCGGATGACGTCATGCGTCTGGTTTGGTGTCCGGCTTTTCCCCAACGCGTGAAACTTTTGTGCACGCGGTCTTCCTGTAACGATAATCATGCGGATGCGCGAGCGAGCGTAGCGAGCGGAGAGCGCATCACGCATAATATGAGCCGTTATCCCCTCGCGCGCTTTTTTCAAATTTGCTCGCTGCGTCCTGCGAGCATAGTATAAGCCACAAACTTGGTTCCGTGCACACGAAACGAACACCCAAAGTTGTGCTTGGAGCCGCGAAAAAATTTTTATCCGACTGCTTTTCATACGCTGTAGACACGAAAAACCTATTCTGAAAACAGTGTTACTTCTTTCCCTTTGTCCTTTTTTTTCAGGTATGTAATCAACATGTGTTCGCCCTTTCAATTTTTGCCTGCGACACTCTAACAGTCGAACAAAAATGTTCCCTGGGGTAATTCCACCCGGAGATTTTGAAAATTGAGTTAATTTTTTACCCCGACCCTGTTTTTGGGTAAAAATTGGGCATTTTTAATTGTTCGGAGGGTTTTCACCTGGTTTTAAGTGTTCGCCCTTTCAATTTTTAGCTGGGACACTTTCACAGTTGAACAAAAATGTTTCCTAGGGTAATTTCATCCGTATTTTTTGAAAATTTAGTTATTTTTTTTGCCCGGGCACTTTTTTGAGTCAAAATTGTGCATTCTTTGAAAGTTCGTAGCATTTTGACTGGGTATCAGTTTTTCACTCTTACAAATTTTGTCTGAGCTGCGAAAAATAGTAGGAAAAAAGTCTAGTCCGTAGTAATTCAATGCGCTGATCACGGATTTTGGGTTAGTTTTCTTACGTGAGCAACTCTAGATGCTGAATCGTGACGATTTCGGGCGAATCGGCCGTCGAAATTGGCGAAATCGGTCCAGAAACGAAAAACAAGAAAAGATTGTTTTCCAGGGTAATTCAATGCGCTGATCACGGATTTTGGGTTAGTTTTCTTACGTGAGCAACTCTAGATACCGAATCGTGACGATTTCGGGCGAATCGGCCGTCGAAATTGGCGAAATCGGTCCAGAAACGAAAAACAAGAAAAGGGTGTTTTCCAGGGTAATTCAATGCGCTGATTACGGATTTTGGGTTAGTTTTCTTACGTGAGCAACTCTAGATACTGAATCGTGACGATTTCGGGCGAATCGGCCGTGGAAATTGGCGAAATCGGCCCAGAAACGAAAAATAAGAAAAGGATGTTTTCCAGGGTAATTCAATGCGCTGATCACGGATTTTGTGTTAGTTTTTTTATGTGAGCAACTCTAGATACTGAATCGTGACGATTTCGGGCGAATCGGCCGTGGAAATTGGCGAAATTGGTCCAGAAATGAAAAACAAAAAAACGGTGTTTTCCATGGTTATTAAATACACTGATCACGGATTTTGTGATAGTTTTTTCATGTGAGCAACTCTAGATACCGAATCGTGACGATTTCGGGCGAATCGGCCGTGGAATTTAGTGAAACCGGTCCAGAAATGAAAAACAAGAAGTCGGTGTTTTCTATGGTAATTCATTGCGCCGATCACGGCTTTTGGGTCAGTTTTCTTATGTGAGCAATTTCTAGGTACTGAATCGTGACGACTTTGGGCGAATCGGCCGTAGAAATAGCATAGACGAAATTGGCCTAAAAACGAAAAATGAAAAACCTGAGTTGTGTGCCCAACGTATTGTGATTTTGGTCCGACCTTCGGGGCTTATGTAAAAGTCAGAATATTATCTAAAAATGCGGGAGACGCATATAAAAGGAGGAATATGGCCTTGTGTAAGCAGTGAAAGACTTGGCTCGACAACCTTTTCAAGTCTCTGATGTGGTACACACGGATACAAGTACATAAGAGTCATATTTTTGCGCCGTTTATTTTTTATTTAGATTGCAAGTGGCAACCCTCGTACATTGTAGACAAATGAAACTTTCACATTTGCCTTTTTCTAGCATTTAGCGACCTCTAAAACCACTAAAATGACGATCAGACTTTAGATCGCTGACACTGGTTTGCACAAAGTGTATCGCAGAGGCATTGGGAACGCAAGGTCTCCTTCTGTGGCAGTGACTCACCGGTTTATCCTGGCACAAGAGTTTGGTAAAAAGGGTGAAAATCAACGGAAGACAACACTTTTTGCACTGGTGCTGCTGTATGCACAGCGGTGCGTACGTTAGCAACAACGATAAAGCTACATGCAGCAATGTTTTGCAATCTCTGATGTTTCTGTTTTTTGCACAGAATTTACAGTATAGCCGATTAAACATGGCAGCTTTTTTCAGGGTGCAAGGAGCGCGCGAATTTTGAATAAAAGAGAAAGAAGTTCAGAAACCAAATTGTATGCCAAATTTGACGCGTTTTTTAAGCTAATGGATTATCCGTATTATTCTGTTTATTCTTTCTCCCTTGCACACATGATTGGAAATTATGTTGGCATTTTTGAAAAAGACAACTCCTAGTCAGCGACTAATCCCGCCTTGACGGACTGCCTCATTTATTCGGCCATGCTGTTCAGAATTTCGCACATGATGTGATTTTAGACTAAACTGAAGAGGACAATTGAAAAATATCTAGATAACTTCAAAATTTTTACGCTTTTCAACAAGCTTGTAAACAACAAACGCGGCGCAAAAATATGACTCTTATGTACTTGTATCCGTGTGTACCACATCAGAGACTTGAAAAGGTTGTCGAGCCAAGTCTTTCACTGCTTACACAAGGCCATATTCCTCCTTTTATATGCGTCTCCCGCATTTTTAGATAATAGACAGATTGGTCGGTTGACTGATTTTTTTCCACTCAAGTGGTTCAAGAGGGGCACATCACTGATGAATGCATGTGAATGTTGGCCAGGCCGAAAGGCAGAGAACCATCCTACAGCTTGATTTGTTTACTGATTGATTGATTGATTGGTTGGTTGACTTGCTGTGATTGATTGATTCACTGATAGTTGACTGAGCATTGTATTCAAGTAACTGCCCTGCCAAGACCACTAAAAGCTCACTGATTGTAAATGTTCATGAAATGTCCGCCGCCGAGGCCTGCAGCTTGCGGGCTGTGCAGTCCGACGCACAGAGCAATGGGGATTGCCGCGTCCACAGCGTTCCCGCCACGCATCAGAACTTCCCTAAAATACAGTAACAAAAACACCATTCAGGCACCGTCGGGAGTGCAAACATTGAGCGCAAATGGTAGATTTCGGCAAAACAACTGACGAAGTTGTACTACAAAGTACCAACTTCCCAAAAACCGAGTATAGTCGTCCTGGATAATTTCAAGTATTAGCTGATTGGTTGCCTGAACATCAGGTTCAAAAAATTTTTTCTTTTTTCTGAACATTGTGATTTTTGTGTGTTTGTTTTGCGTGGGCAAACAGTAAGATTTTTAATGGAAAAATCTTGCTCACGATTTGTGACTTGCAGACAAATCAAAAACAGCAAATTTCATGGCAAACTAACTCTTTGGTTCGATTTGGTCGGTTTACCCTGCTCGGGCACGACTTGTTTATTGTCGCTTTATTATGCGGTAGGCGAACTTTGTGAGTTTATTTTTAGCATGAAAGGATGCTGGAAATTCACACTAATTCAAAAGAAACACGTTTCAACAGCATCCAGATCCACGAAAAAAGAAGGGTGCGGAGTGTGAGCAGCCTCCACTCGGTCGGTCGACCAATCAACTAATTCCCCATATTATAGAGTTCGACTGTAGGTTCTTTCAGATTTACTCGTATGGGCATAAAATAAAGCCAAACAGCGACCAGATTTACCCGTACGGGAATGAAATTTGGGCCAAACAGCGCGCGATAAAACTGCATCATTTCAATTGAAAAAAACTAAATTTCACCAACTTGCCCAAATCCGAGCAAGCACCAATATCCGAAGCAATCGCGGCGTTCAAATACGTCCCGAACGGATTCGTTCGTTTTAGCGGGGAATGTTCGTCCTTCCGCAGAATACCCGTGCCAGGACAGAAACAGCAAATCAGCAGATACTCGAAGAGACGCATGAAGTGTCGCTTCATCATTTTTTTGTCACTGATTGGTTGGATTTAATGCTGTCTTTTGTTAGCGGTGATCTTTGTTCTTAAAAGCGCTGGCTCCCGCTTCCGCCTCTTGCCCACACACACACACACGCTTTGGAATGCTAAAAGTTGGAAGTTTTTTGGATTTTTAAAACTTTGGAAAAAGACCGTTTGAGTCAATCTTCCAAACGAACTTTTTCACTGGTCGATCATTTGCAATGGTGCGCTGTTTTATAAAACAGTTATGTTCATTGATTGGCCGCATTTCGTTGAAGTGCGCAGATTGGACTCTGCAACCAATTGTTGACCAATCAGCTTTACCAAAATTTGTTTTTTAACCTATGCAGTAACCCGCGTGAATATTCCATTTCAAAACTGCAAAACGGTTTCAAAAATTTGTGAAAAGGAGTTTTAAAATGAAACGCACACCCACAACAAAGTGCAATATGTGCGCGATTCGGGGTGATCTAATGCAAGACTTTGGTGACAAATTATGCGTGGAAAAACTGCGCTGTTTTTTTCTAGCAACAAAAACAAATAACAGTGAAGAGCTTTCTTTTCAAGTTTCCTATTATTACCTTTCAGAGAATGCAGGAATCACACTGATCTTCGGCACTGATAGGCATGGCAGTCTGTTGACTTCGTTGTGTGTTCAAAAACTTGGACATGCACAGAAAACTGGTTTGTTTAACGCTTGCGCTATTCGTTGTTTCAAAGGTGCAAAACGGTCACGCCCAAATGGGATGCTTTATCATTTTTAGAAAATAGTTCTTCAATTTTCTTCCCGTTTGATTCGATGCGAGTTCCTTGAATAACAAAAAAATGAAAAGTAATACCGTAAAGTCTTGCATATAAGGTTTCCCCCACTTATAAGACCCCCATGCAAAAATGGGCGGAGTGTCACACGGCGGGAAACCAAAAAAATCAAAATTTTAACTTGGTCAAAATCCCACCACGTTTTTATAAGGCCCGGAATTCCTATTCTTCGCTTTATAAGACCTCCTCTCCGACTTTAACGTTGAAGCGCGCTGACGCGCACTGAAGCGCGCTGTTTTTTTGCTTCGTGAATGTGTAGCGAAGTGACGCGCGTCAGCGCGCTTCAACCTCCCTGAATGGCGCTTTTTATCCCCACAAAAAGCTGTTTTTTTTTGTCGTGGTATAATTTTCATGAGCAGAAATCATGAAATCACAATATCTTTTGAAATCACTTGAAAACACAGAAAAAAAAACTATGGATTGAACTAATCAAACAAAGGTTTTTCAATGTTTTGGATCACCAACCAATTTACACCGCATCTCATAAAAACCATATTAAACAATTTCACAAAATTCAAATCAACCAAACGGTTAGCCACATCACACCAAAAAATAAAGTTACGCACACTTTAAAGAATCAACAGTTAACGTGCACAATTAACCAGAATAACAAAGATATCAAAACGAAACTGAACATCCAAAAATATACATAAACTCAGCCAAAAAAACATCATTGGTGCATGACAAACAATAACTTGTTGCTGCAAAAAAAACAACCAATCCAGTGCTTCAACTTCAAAACAAACTCAAAACCAGTCAGTTGGGCCGTGCCACCGCTGGCACACCAAAGCGAAAAAAAACGCCCGAACCAGGACCACTGGCTCTGTCTCCTAATCTCCGAAACTGGAATTCCTTGTGCACATGCCTGACACTAACAATGTGTCGAATAAAATCAATCAATCAATCAGTCAGTCTCCATGTAAACAAAAAAATGGTCCGGGGTCACCATTCGGCCACGCGCTCTGATTAGGCCGTCTGTCCCGAACAGTTGTCCCATTCCCCGTATCCCCGCTCCACAAACTTTCCATCTTTCTCTATCTATCTCCCCAGAAGTTGTCAGAGCTGAACTTACCGAC
Source organism: Theristus sp. LFF4_11 (assembly GCA_030248135.1). Classification (NCBI taxonomy): domain Eukaryota; kingdom Metazoa; phylum Nematoda; class Chromadorea; order Monhysterida; family Xyalidae; genus Theristus; species Theristus sp. LFF4_11. The sequence continues at coordinate 186,814 of JASANC010005087.1, forward strand.
AATAAACGTGGCCCGGGTCTTTTACAGACAAATAGAGCACGCGCGGGCCGTTCGTTCGTTTATACCGAAAAGAAATGTATCAAATTTATATTTCCCCGTTTGTCAGCAACAATATCACATCACATTCTGCTCTTCTGCATACGCGCCATGATCTTCTCCAATTTCAACGCTTTACCCATGTTGCCCTGGATCTTCAATTTTCCGGCCATGAATGCCGCGGTCGGCTTGAGTTTCCCGTTGAACATGCGCACGAAATCGTCCGCACTCAGCAGCATCGTGCAGTCGGCCGGCCCGAGCGGGGAGTCGCCGTGTCCGCAACACGCCGCCGTACCCGCGCGCGCGCTCACGTGCCACGCGCCGGCGTCTGCATGCGTGCAAGCACACTAGTATTTTTGTTATGCAATGGTTTATGGGACGTGTTTCTGGATTTTACACAGCTTACAGAGAAAAAACAAGACAACAGACACGACAAGTTGCGCAATAAAATGAAAGGAACTGAATTGAATGATTTAAAAACTGATTTGAAAAAAACTGCTTGGTCCACTGTTGCTAATTGCAAAAACTGATTTTGAAAAAACCGCTTGGTCCGTTCATGCTGATTACAAACCAGTGCTGCTAATTCCAAGTTTTTTTGGTCATTCCATTACACATCTGAACAAGAAAACACGAAAACTGCAAACCAGTCCGCTCACACAGCACAGGCAACCAGCAGCCAGATCAGATCACGGGTGCTTCCTTTAGAGCGGGGGCGTACACGCTGCCTTCATTCCTCAAAAATCGATGACTCGACAAACAAACAAGCAACCCCATCGCGAAGCCCCAACGAACCTTTCAAATCGAACTTGTAGACGGCGTCCACAGCGCTCACCACTTCGTCATCAATCAGTGACTGCAGTTTCTCGAAGATCGCCGAAATCTCTTTCGCCGCCCCTGCAGCGCTCTTCGCTGCAGCCTGCGATTTGCCGCCGGCCACCGGCGAGGTCGTTTTTTCTCGACCCCCTCTGAACTTCGGCCTCGCCCCGTGATCGGCCATTCTGTGTGCCACTTCGTCTGGGCTGCCGGCAGACTCCAGGAAGAAGTCGGGCAGCAGTGGGTGACCTGCACAGGGTGATCTGGGATTAGCAAGCTGAAAACGACTTTCACATTGCGTTTTATTTTGTTCACTCTTGGGAATGGGAGTATTTTATTTGAAACACAGAAAATTTTCCAGTTTGAAGACGTTGCACTACTGCTCTGCATTCGTCAACATTTTGACAACTTGGAGTGTTACCAGCAAAAAGATGCCACACACGCCCGCCAACCTGGCTGCATTGCGTATTTGTCAAAGTCCGTCACACCAGCCTCTCGCAGCACTTCGTCGTCAATAAAAAAGTTCCCTGTGCAATCGGCAGAATCCCGCGACAGAATCACGTACGCGGCGTCGGCCTGGCCATAAAAAACCGGTTTTATCGCGGTGATAACGGTTTTTTTTCTGACGACAGTGCACACAGTAATGGCGCACGTTCGAATGACATTTTTTCAGACCGATTCATAATGAGACCCACGTCAAAGGCACGTCTCCACACCTGTGCAATAACACGATACGTGCCGTAGCCCGTGCCGTGCCGACCAACCGTAGTATTAACACGAGACCTCATGTGACGTCACGTGACGTGGCGTGCCGTAAACGCATACGCCAGTACATGAACAAATCAATACGTTGGAGCGCGCTCATCAACGCACGTTTGTGTGTTTCTGTCTCGACTGTTGTGCAACATTTCTGTGTTGTTGCAGCGTACACACGGTCTACAGAACAAAAAACTGCCCAGCATTATCGCCGGTTTCACAAATCAAACGGTATCATAAAAACGCCAGCAAGTGTCGTCGGGGTCAAAGCTACAGAACAAATTCATTTTTCAAAACAAAACGTTCACATCGGAGAAAGTTTTTAGTGTTTGAAGCCTTTTCACGAAGTCAAGTGATACAGTAGAATGGCAAGAGCTGCAAAACAAAGTACGGTAATTTTCGTACTTGGTCTCGACATGATTTTACTGCAATGAAAATCCGTATAAAACTCTCAAATTAATCACCATAATGTCGACCGATCGACACTGCGGCTTGATTTCGTCGCCACCGCCAAGCATCGCCATTGCCGCTGTCCAAATTGCTGAAATAAAAAAGTGAATTATGATCGAGAAAAACGCAATTTCTGGTGGTAAAAAAATCCCGACCGGTTCGTGGCCAGAGCGCGTTCGCCGCAATCCGATCCGGCTTCAGCTCTTCGGCCATTCCAAGCACGCACATCGACATGCCGTATTTCGCCATTGTGTACGCTGAAAACGAGACAGCAAACAAAATGAAATTTCCCTTTCCCTGGTTTTGCGACTCGAAGCATTTGCAGACTAGGAAAGGAAATCAATTTTGTTTAACCAATTTTGAATTGCCGCGTCAAGCATGAAACTGATTTCAAATCCATGCGCGCATTGAGTAGCGGAACCAAAAAAAAACAAAAATAATAGCGCCAGTCAGCAAAATTATTGAATCAATTTGACAATAGAAGTTGTTTTTAAAAACTGATTATGATCAATGCTTTATTTATACCCGCAAACACTATAAAAGTTGGTGGTACGGCGAGAAACGCAAACAAAAAAAAACAATAAAACAAAAACTCTTGACCAACCAACATGGCCCGCAAACCACTTCGGCGACATGTTCAACGGTGGACTGATGTTGAGAATGTGCGCGTTCTGCACGGCACTGCCCTTCATGTATGGAATGCACTTTTGGGAGCTGTAAACACGAACAAAGGGCGGCAATTAGAAGTCCGCCAGCGCGGAAACGAGGTTCCTCTCTTCAGCACCGTTAAATAACTTTCACTAAATACGCATGAAACTTGCAACAGAACAACAACTAAAACCAAACTCACACCATATAAGTGCCCCTGAGATTGATGGAGTGCATCAGGTCGAAGCGTTTCATGGGCGTCTGCAGCGTGCCGGTCAGACTGATCGCGGAGGCGTTGTTGACGAGAAAGTCGATGTGGCCGAACTGCTTGACGGCCGATTCCACGGCCGACTGCACCTGTTGCTCCTCGCGAATGTCGACCACACACGGCAGACACTGGCCGCCGGCTGCTTCGACTGAACGATCATGCTTGTTTCACTTTGCTTTGTTCGGTTCGGCTTCGGTGAGAGCTTGAGCTTGACTGCTGTTCTTGTGCCCCCCTCCCCCCGAGGGGCCTGGGCTGGTCGTGTTAAGGCCCGTTTGTACCGGACGTAAGCAGACGTAGGTCAGATATGAGCGGTAGTGCGCAACAATGCCCTAGTCTGCGGCAACAACAACACTAGCAACAACAACACTAGCAACAACAACACTAGCAACAACAACACTAGCAACAACAACACTAGCAACAACAACACTAGCAACAACAACACTAGCAACAACAACACTAGCAACAACAACACTAGCAACAACAACACTAGCAACAACAACACTAGCAACAACAACACTAGCAACAACAACACTAGCAACAACAACACTAGCAACAACAACACTAGCAACAACAACACTAGCAACAACGGAACGATTGCGTTTTTTTTATTTTGACTGTTGAGTTTTTTTTGGCGGGGGGGGGGGCGGTTGCTTTCTTCTCTTAAGTGCCACCGCCGCACACAACAGGACTAATGCTGCATTCATGAAGCAATATTTAATGACCGCGTAGCTATGTTTCAACACAGCTACGAGTCAATAAATACTGCTTCATGAATGCGCCTCAACAGAAAAACTCGACAGAGAACGTTGTATGAGAGCTTCTGATTTATGATCAATCAACGCACTAAAACCACACACTCTCTTTCGCGGCCGTGTAAATCGTGCCCGGCAGCTTTGGATTCACCTCGGCCGTTTTGGCGGCGATGACAATGTTGGCGCCATCTTTGGCGAGTTTAATGGCGATTGCCTTGCCAATGCCGCGGCTGCCGCCAGTGATGAACGCTGTCTTGCCGGCAAGTCTTCTGAAAGGACAGAAACAAGTGACCACAATTCAATCACATCAAAATTGTCTGGTCTGTAGCGCAGGTGTAGCAGTTCTGTCGACCGGTCTGTAGGTGGAAAGTTCGAACCTCGCTGTGGACATGACACACACGTGAAGAAACTAGAACTGATGGTCTGCTCCCTCCTGAGCCAAGGGTATATTGGGCTCGAGACAACATCTGCCCGTTGCCGCTGGCGTTTGGTGCCTTTGGGTTTCCGATGGACAGTATCGAATCAAGCATTTCCGACAGAGCACTGCGCTGCGTATGCTTTCTGATCAGCGCATGTGCAAAGCTTTTTCAATTTCAATGGCAAAAAAAATGTTTTTTGTGTGAAGTAACAATTACCTGTTGTTCTCAGCCATGTTTTTCATTCAACTTCTTTTTCAACAGACATCAACAATAAACAGAGGGTGCCACGTGCCAAAAAAACGTACTTTTCAACACCTTTGCACAAAAGCGGAACTGAAAAATCCAAAAAATTCTATAAAACAAAGCTTACCCCGTATTCAGCATTGCACAACGCTGCTGATAATACGAATAAAATAATCGACACAGCAGTGCGTTTGGAACTGGCAGTTGCTAGTTTTCGATCAACGGCTTTTTATCACAAAAAAATTCGCCTCGAAGAAACCTGCAGAATAAAAGTTTTTTTCGTTTACAGCCCAGACAGTTTACAGCACATTCTTGCAACACCGGTTGATTGGCTGCATATGAGTGGAATGCGCTGATTAGTCTCGTAAAAATGAGACACGCCCAATCAGTACAACAGCACACATCCACGCTGTTTTCTGCAATTGAAGAAGCGCCACCAGTTCGCCTAACTGCAGTAAAAAAACCCGATTACATGCCATGATGTGACAAAACTTTCTTGCTTTGCTAAAATAACATGCCCAGAGAAAGAATATTTGCATTGCAGTTTGGTTTTGTCAGGCGCGAAGTTTATGTTGGCCATCTGTCAAGGTCATTTGTTATTTATTATTTCTTGTTTTATCGGCATAAAACAGTGAGACGCGTGAACAATTACGGCCGTGCGTCAAGCCCACTGAGCGGCAAACCCGGACACTCGTATGCGCAACTGAACAACTGCGAACTACAAGATCACATTTTGCAAATACGTCTCGCTTGACCAGTGGTGAAATCTCAAGACCACAATTTGTAATCGCTTCAAAAAACATCCGATTACACAAAATTTGTCCGCACGTTTTATTATTAGGTTGAGAACTCTTGCTGCACTACACACAACATCAGAACACACAATCAAACGCAAACAAACAAAACACACGGCAGACACACAACTTGCTGAAAATTAATAGTACCTGCATCACTCGAAGCACTCAACAAACATCAAACACTCAGATTCCAAACTAAGTAAAGTTCTTGTCTGAAGTCCGTGCACACTGTTCAGCATCTGTTGTCGTCCCGGTGTAATGTGGCACGTGGTAAATCTGACGTCATATGGTGGTGAACATATTGCTGCAAATCTAGACAAAAAAACGCGTGTTCGTGTTTACCACATAACAGAAGATTCATTACGCTCCACAACACCGTGTTAACGATGCTGTCAAGAGAACGGCACGCACACACAGACACACTGGCATGTACAAGCCACGCTATTGCTACGTAGTGCGATGATGCGATTGTGTACGTGCCTGTGCGTTTGTTTGTGAATGTGCGTGCAAGCACAGGATTGAAATCAGGTGTGAAACAACAGTGCACCATCCTCAGACGAGCTCTTTACTTGCTTGGTCGATGGATAATGTCAAATTGCTACTCAGAAACAAATTCACCACAGAACAGACTGCGTGCGGCTGTGTGAGTGATGAATCATGACGTGTCGAATTACAATTGCAAGTACCATCAGATAGACTGTACAAGTGACGATTTTGGACTGAGAACAGTTCAGGGAATCAATCAAACTAACTAAAACCAAAATTTTGAAAACCGCAACTTACTCACACTTAATTTTGTAAAACATTGACAATGAAATTTAAAAAAAACAATGCATACAGAGCCATTGGGTAAACGTTCAGCCAAAAAAACAAGTATTTCAGGGGAATCAATCAATACAAACCAGTTCATTTTTCGCAATGCTAAAAAGAAAACCGAAGAAGCAGGCAGTTGGACAATCCAGTAATCGCATTGCTGCAAATATTTCAGAGGTTGGAATCTAAAAAACACTAAAAACATATACACAAAACGCAGATCAGACCAGACACAGCACAACCACAAAGCAAAAGGAAACAGGAATCATTGATTGATTGTAAAAAAGCTACTAGATTAAAAAACAAAAAAAAATTAAAATCTACATAATAATAAAAAAGCATGTCCATTAATGTTGATATTAATAAGCAGGTGCTATCGAGACAAGTAAAAAAATACGAAAACGAAAACCTGCAGAATCAACAGTTGTTTTTTTTCAAATCGCAGAAGTTCCCGACGCTGCCCAAAACTGTTGGAATCAAAGCTAACTGAACCAATGATAGTGTCAAGAATGAGAAAAAACTCTATCCATTCAGTCAGGCATTTGGAGTTAACCAGTGAGACCACACATACGCAAAATCAGTATCAGTAATGAGCTTTGAAAAACTATTCTAAAAGCAAACGTTTTGATTTGACCACCATTTTGATATTTTCCGCAGAAGCCTTGAAGCAAAAAAGTTGACATTATGAGAACAGAAATGTCTCTATCATTTATCACCGCTGGCAAATTTGCACACAAAGAGCAGCAACAATAACACTAGAAAACTCGAAAGCAAAATGGTTTTTGGACGCTCAACTCGAGTCGAAATGTGACACTAAAGTGAACACGCACGCCCGCCAAACCCTGATCGAATAAAAAACAGGTTCATAGCTGGCAGTGTACAAACAAAATTCGAACGCAAATTCAAATGTCTTAAGGCTGGTTCATACTGACGCATGCTGACGTACGTCAAAGGCACGTCTCCATGGACATGGAATGCTGAAACACGAGAGTGACGGGACACAACGCACCGTGCCGTGTAAGCATTTATGCGGCAGTACAAACGGGCCCATACATTCCAGTTCACAAAAGAAACACCATTCAACAACACAAAATGCAAAGACATCGTGTTCAATCAATCGATATTTCTGAATAATAAAAATGGGAGGACCATGAAACGCAAAAGTTGGGCGGAGCAAATCACGAGACAACCAGCACCAGCCTCATAAATACGCAACAACGTGTTGCTAATGAAGACCCACTCATGTTGACGTACGGCGACAGACACGTTACAGAAATGGTGATCAGCTAAAAGGAACAACACTGGCACGTTATGCTTGCGTCAGCTGCGTATGAGGTATGAGACTATGAGGAGTTGTGCACGTGAAGTGAAGTTTAATGTGGAGCAAACACAAAACTACGAAACTGAAAGAAAAAGAAATGAGACGTTTACATGACATCACTTAACATGGACGAGACTTTGATTAAATATGATATGACGCAACATCACGTGAAGTGCTGTCTGTCGGTTAAGACTTTGACGTGACGGTTCCGTGTTTTCGTTAACATAAAATAAGATTTTTTACGTGAACTGAAATGACACATTCTACGTTTACGCCAGCTGGCGTGCCGTGCCGTTCATACGTCAACATACAGCAGACCATCAAATTGACCTATAGCACCACCAAAGGCCAGCGCATGTGTGCTCATACTGACCATCGTTGGTATTATTTTTTGGGTTCTGCGACTCAATGCGTTTCCAGACGTAGAAAGAAAATTAGTTTCAATCTTTATGAAGCCAAATATGGTCTGATAACTCAATACGGTCCAATTGATACGGCCCTCTTTCTGGGACTCGAACATGAAGCTGTTCACCAATCTCATACCATACGCGCATTGAGTCTCGGAGCCAAAATCAAAAATAATAGTATACAGTGAAAACACTGGACGTAAGGTGTGGTGCCACGCCGCAGCTGTGCACGTGCGTACGAACGAGCGCCAACCAACGGCCGGCTACACGCCAGTGCTGGTCGCAAGGCAACTGGTGCTGCGCGACGTGTCCATTCGTCCCGGCTTCCACATCGGCGAGTCCCAGAACTGACTGGACGTTCGCTTGTGGAAGCGTTTGCGTTGCAGGCGAAAGATCTCAGCGAGAGACAACGGTCGCATGGCACCGGCAAACAGGCGCTCGATGTCGGGCGGGTGATAGTGCTGGTGGATCAGCGCTGCCTTCAGCTGTGCACCTGCCGATGATGAGAGAATGGCGGTGTACGCAGCTTGCTCGATTGCAACCTGTTTCCTTGTGTCAATTGCCTGACGCTTAAGAGCGCCGAGTAGAACAGAACAGAGATGTATGATGGTGGCGATTTCGGCAGACAAGTGGCAGTTTGTTAAATTGTCCTGTTCTTCGTGACATGTTTCAAGTACTTGTTGTTCTACGATGAATTGATGTGGCGGCTTGGTGTGTGTCATGGCGTCACTTCTGCTGACCAAATGCTCAAATGGCAGTTCAGGTATCCGGTCAGTCATTCGTGAGCCAGTCTTTTGGCATTCAAATGAAAATTCAACCGCGGAAAAATCCCGATACCGCGATACGGCGATCGTATGGTGAACCAACAAAGTACACAACTACAGTCGAACTCTAAATTATGGACAATCAGCTGATTGGTTGGTGGTTACGTTACGTCTGATGCATGTGTTCTATGCAGGCGTTGCTGTCGAGGTGGCATGGCAACCAACCAGCTGACAGCCTATAATTTACAGTTGGACTGTGTTACAAAAAATGGCGAGCAAAAGCAGCGGCCGACCTTCGGCCCAGGCAGGCACCGGTTTCCTGGGCCGCTCCTCGTCGTCCGTCTCATCGCCACTGTTCAAATCGTGAATGTTGTAGTCGTCGTCATTGTTGCGCCGTCTCGCCTGTTTGTTCGCCTCTGCCTGGATCTGCTCTTGCGGCGTCGTCAGATCGAGCCCACTGGAGATAGTTTCAAAAAACTAATGGTCGTTTTTTAAAACTCTTTTTAAGGACGTTTTCATGCTGACGAATGCTGACGTGACGTGTCGTGTCGCATACGCACACGCCAGGGGGAACTGGACTTTATTATCGGCTTTTTAATCGGTTTCTCGGTTTTTTAATAGGTTTTTAATGTAAGAAGTTCGCTGAAGTTTAATGTGTTGCTGTTGATGAAGATTTTTCAAAAAATAGTGAGGTTCTTTATCCTCCGATGGTCACGCCTACTGACAGAATACAGCAATGCCAATGCACTACCACAGTCTAAATTAAAATGGTAGGAGGTCGCAAAAATATCACTAATTTGCTAGGTCTTCACCCTTTAACACTATAGAAAAACCTGAAGAATCCAAAAAACCACCGCAGATCACTCGCAAACCTCAGGTTCTTCTTGGACGCATTCATGTTGTTGATGAACGTCTGCTTCAGCACCGCCGCTGGTGTTGTGGGCGCGGACGGCTGAGGCTTGACGATTGGCTGAGTCGGCTGGAAATGGGACAAATTGAGATTAGGGGGAAATTGCTGGTCGAGTATTCACTAGTGATGTCTTGGTCTGAACACACAGTACACTTACAGAAACACAATAATGCTGAACAATCACAAACAAACAAACTGGCACACTACTTGTGCCTGTGTGTTGGTTTGTGCTTCTGCTTGAACATGATTGATTACACATCCAGTACATTGTCGTCTCAGACTGAGCATTTTTATGCTTGATAGACTTTTTCTTTCCAATAATTAATAGTTTCGACGCAAACACAACTGTGTGATTGGCCGGCAGCTACAGTTTGCAAAGAACCAACACCAAGAAAAACAAACCAGCGGCACTAGTTTCGGCTTTTTCGGTGGACTTTTCGCGGGCAACTGCTGTGGTTTCAGTGGGGATGCGCGTTGTGTCGTTTGTTGTTGTTGTTGTTGTTGTTGTTGTTGTTGTTGTTGTTGTTGTTGTTTCAGCTGAACCAGACAAAACATAAACAATCAATCATTTTCATTTGGACACGCTTTTTTCCACGTGCTCACACATTTCCGAGTTTCCGACACACACAATTCAACAATTTTACAGCTTCATCATGTAAAATGCTTGCGGTTCGCTGTGGTTTTTTTACCACGTATGATTTGCAGAACTAATTTGCGGTAATAATGCTGCTAAGTCAACCCCGAGTTTTATAAACACTAGCCAATTGACCCGAGCGTATGTGGCTTAATCAATCCCAAGCCTTTGTGAAGTGGCATTGACTTGGAAAGAAAAAACAGTAACGTTTACTGAATAATAACCCTGAAGAAAATTGACCTTGTGCTGCCGTGAAGTCGCCTACAATACAATATTTTTAATGTATTTAAATAAATAAAAAATGCGAAGTTTATGATTTTGCTATTTTTACCCGTTCACCCTAACCGAAGGCAAGCCTTTTTGTAAGTGAAGTAAAATTGAATAAAAAAATATAAAAACTAACGTTTTTTAATTTACCCGTTTTAAAAAGCTAATGCTTTTTTACCCGTTTACCTAAGCCAAGCCTTTTTTGTAAAGTGAAAATGCGAAGTTTATGATTCTGCCATTTTTTACCCGTTCACCCTAACCTAAGTCAAGCCTTTTTGTATGTAAAGTAAGATTGAATAAAAAACATAAAAATTAACGTTTTTTACAATTACCCGATTTAAAAAGCTAATGCTTCTTTTACCCGTTTACCTAAGCCAAGCCTTTTTTGCAAAGTGAAAATGCGAAGTTAATGATTTTGCTATTTTTACCCGTTCACCCTAACCTAAGTCAAATTTTTTTGTAAGTTAAGTAAGATTGAATAAAAAATATAAAAATCAACGTTTTTTCATAAAAAATACCCGTTTTAAAAAGCTAATGCTTCTTTTACCCGGTGACCCTAACATAAGCCAAGCCTTTTTTGTAAAGTGAACATGCATAGAAGAAACAAAAAAGTGACGTTTATAATTTCGTTTTGCAGTTTTGGTTCTTTTTACCCGTTCACCCCAACATGACCCAAACATGTTGCAAAGTGAAAATGAATGGTAAATACCATTTCGACCCAATTAAAAAACTAACTTTTTTCAGAGACAGTTTTGTTACATCTTTCGCAGTCGCTCGTCAAGTTTTGAGCAGCAAAAATTGCCAGTTGCCCATCGTGCGTTACGTTGAAATTATCGCTCATAACCACGGAGTATCAATTTGAAAATGAAACATGGAGTATCAATTTCAATGAAATTTACTTGTTTTGAACCCAAAGTGCAACTTGCAATGCCGATGTCGATGTGCGTTTTGCAACCCGATTTTTAAAAACAAAAAAGTTCAAACTTTTTTCAAAGACGGTTTTGTTACATCTTTCCCAGTCGATCATCAAGTTTTGATCAGCCACGCTTCCATTTACCTATGCTGCGCTGAACTGTCTCTGTTGACCAAAGAGTATCATGATGACTGCAGCTATGAAGAGCGACGTTTTGAGAAAACAATCTCAACTGGTGTTAATAAAAAAATAGGTTAAGGAAATTGAGATGGAGTTTTCTTAAGTAGCAAAAAAGGGCGCCAATTCAAATTGCAAAAAAATGCCACAGACACACAGACACTTTGTAAATTTAATAATATAGATTGTTGCTCTGCATTTCGGTCCGGCTAACAGAAGACTAGCACTAGCAATGCCGTCTGTGCACGTGCCATTGATTGAAATAAGCGAAATAACATTTGCAAAAAGGCTAACAGACAACGGACCACCCAAGAGCAACTGTCTGCCAACCAAACAGTCACCAATTTCTCGTGCTCCCTGCGTCGCTCCAGCTGTGCGATTCGATTCATCTCCGCCTGTTCACGTGCCACCCGCTGTTCGTCTCGTTCGCGTTGTTTCGCGCGCAACTCCGCCAGTTTCCGGCGTTCCAATTCTTCGTCGGCCTGCATTGCAATGCGAGCATTCGCCGTCGTTACTTTTTCTTTTATTATCTCGCAGGCTGCTCCATTTATATGCCATACGCAAGGCAGACCCCGCCTCAATCTACATGCACAGCAATGCAAGCCTCACGTGCTCACCAACCAATCAGCCGATTGCCTGTTATTTTTGAGCTCGTCTGCGCAACAGTAATGTCTGCGCAGAGTGCATGCATCATTTGCTCACCAACCAATCAGCTAATTGCACATGATATAGAAATAGACTGTCAACTCAACCTGGTCGGATTCGGAAGAAAATGGTCAACAACAAAAACTGAAAATCAGAAAAAACCATTCAAAAAAATAAAAGTGCCCCACCTTCTGAGCACTCGAATCGACCGCGGGTTGAGCCAGTTGGCTGGCGATTGGAGGGGGCGGAAGTGGCTGTTTTCGGTCGGGCCGTGGGCTCTTGAAGGGGCTTCTGAAACGTAAAAATAGAACTACCGCATGAACGAAAACCCGAACCCAAATTGCGCTCCAGTTCCGGGACTCTACCATGTTTATCATGTTTTTTCAAGTTCTGCGACACAACAACGCACGCACAGACAAGTAAACAACACCATGCTTGATGCGGCAATTCAAAATTGGTGCACTTGCGGGCGTGACCACCAGATGTGAAGAGACTTATTGTCAAATTTTGAATTGTCGCATCAAACATGAAACGAATTTCCTTTGCACGCCAGCAGACGGCAAACGCATATCGCGTCGCAGAGGCAGAACCAAACCAGAATTTCAAAAACAACACCACCCCATTCGCCTGATGAATACCTAACCTACCCAACCGGATCAGTTACTTACTACTGAACTACTCACTTACCGAATGACCCCAGCGGCGTACTTCTGCTCGATCATCTTCGTCTCCGCCTCCATTTTCTCTTGCAGTTTCCTCCGTTGCTCTTCCTTCTCGCGTTCTTTTTCCTCTTGCAACTGGCGAACACGATTGGCGCGCGATTCGTTCTTCCTGAAGCACACAACAAGCGTTCTATTGTCGTTTTATTCGAACGTGTCAGAACGAAATGACGCCATTTGCTGTGGAATAAAACCCCCGCAATTTGTCAAGCACAGGCGAACAGAATTAATTTTTTGTTGTTGTTGTTGTGATTTTTAGGCGATGTTTTTAGCCAGGGCTAACCCAGAGAAGCGTACAGAACGCTATTGAGTAGGGCGCCCATCGAGTTTTCTCTGTCATTAAGTGCCTATACACCCCTCGGCGGGGCTCGATCCCCCGAGCGCACAGACAGTGGCATAAACGCACTACCACCAGACCACGAGGGTTTGGCTTGTCGTATCGATCCAGACATTGACCACCGTTGCTGTTGCTCCCGCAGGAGATGCCAATTTGTCGGTGCAATTATTTGTAATTCTCAGTGCATTCAAATTCTTGCCCTCAAGCCGATATTCAAATTCAAATATTCAATTTCCGACAAACTTACTTTACAGGGAAAAATAACGGACACAATATACCGTATTACCTCTATTAAACCCCCCCCCCCAAAATAAACCTCCACCCCCTCGACAAGTTTTCAAATAATCCCCCCCCCCAAAAATAATCCCCCATGGGGGATTATTGAAACCTGTTTGAAACACATACCCAGCGAATTCAGTGGCTGGTTGCAGTGAAAATGATGAAATTGTGCTACCAAAGGCCCCAAATGGATGAGTTAATGGTAATTTCATTACAAAAGGCTGTTGTAAAAGGAAATTTCTATGTAGAGTAGAAGTTTCTGCGACTTCCTTCCTGCCATGGAAGGTATTTTTGTCATTTTGTCCACTCCAAAAAATGGGTTCCAAACAAACCCCCCCAAAAAAAAAAAACCCCCCACCCCAAAACCCCACCCCCGGGGGTGGAAGATTGTAGAGGTAATACGGTAACTGGTTATTATATAAATAAAGCGGTTAAAAAAGTCGGTTCACGTATTTTTTGCATGAGAAAAAAATCAGCCGAAAGCTGATAGTTCGGGTTGCTGCGCGTGCGTTCCATCCAGAGCACATGACGTCATTTCGGTCTGACACGTTCAACAACAACACAACTACACTACAACCATGCTGGTCACTTCACCTCGCACAAAACGCGTGTACGCACGCTGATTGGTTGTCGCGTGGTGTTGTGAAACAACAAATCAATGCGAACACAACAATTCATAAAGGAAACAAAAAATTGAAGAAAAAACAAAATTCAAAACGAACTGCTTCGCCTCGGTCATTCGCTGGTGCAGGATGTTCTGACGTTTGCTGTCCGCTTGCTGATGTTTCGCCTCGATTTGTTCGGCCAGCTTTTGTGCATTGGTCGTCTGAGAAATTACATTTTTTTAAATTCGGTTTCGAAATAATTTTTTTTCTAATTATCTAACATTTAAGACTGTCAATTTCCTCTATTGCCCGTTCGAAAACCAGTTCAAAATAAGTCGAACTGTAGAACACACACAATTTGTTCCTTCCGGCACGTTGATTGGCTGAGCTGGTTTGACCAATCAGTGGGCAAAATTCATATGCAGCCAAACAACCGACTGTCCATACCATGACTTACAGTTTTGCTGTAAGAAAAACGAAACAAAAACATTTTTCGCACCAGTTTTTTCTTGTTGTTGTTTGGCGAATAATGATGGATCGCTTTTTTGACGGCCGAGCTGACTGGATTGTAAAGCTTCGCAATGGTTCCACCGAATGGCTTTTTCGCCTGAATAGTGAGCACAAAGAATCAACTCCAGTCTAGAGACGCGTTAACGGAACTTTCAAATCGCCACGATAAACAAACGTTATTTGATATGAAAAGAAAATTGGCAGTTAAATAGAGTAAATGAAAGCATTGTGAAGTGTCCAGCAGAAAAAAGTTTCAATGCGAACCTTTTCAGCTGCCACCGGTTGATCTTGACGCGACGGCGTTGTGCACAGTTTTTGGTTTCTCGACGCAGGAATCTGAATTAAAAAAACATAGTTTCCGTTTAAGATTCTGGGTTTACTTTCAGCATTGATGGGTCTCAACACGATCTTACTGCTGACGAGCCTGATCGTCAAGAAAGTTTTTTTTCGTTTCTATCATTGCATAATCAAATAATCAATCAATAAACCAACAAATCAGAGAGAAAAAAACGTTTCCCAAATTTCCAAACGAACCCTAGACTGCGTTTTCGCCGCGCTCTGTTTCATGGTGCTGAGGAACAACGTTTTCTGGCTGAAACCGACGTGTAAAGTGCAATGTAAAACAAAGACGAATAAATGCAAGCAAGCAGCAGTAAACCTAAGTTCCTGAAACAACAAACAAGAAACTCAAGAGTTCATAAACTCAAAAATAAACAATAAACTCAAGTGTCAAACTCATTTGCCAAATTCCCTAACACAAAAAGCAGTCCCAGTCCGAACCGTTTGGTAGCCGTCGCGCTCACTGCATCTGAGCCGGTATTGTTGTTGTTGTCTGGCGGCAAATCAGGGGTGACCGTTCTGGGCGGTGCGGTCGGCTCAGTGACCGTTCCCGTTGGTGCGACTGCCGGTGCGACCGTTGTCGTCGTCTGTGCCCGACTGGCGCGCTTCTTTGCTGGCGGTGGTGAGACGGCCTCAAGCGAACGATTATTCGAATTTCGATAAAAAGACGTTTCTTTTAATTCATTGAGTTTTTATCTTTTCGATCAAAGGAGTCGCCCGCGCCACTGTGCGCCACACACACACACACACACACACAGCGTATGTGGGACACGCTGCAGTCGTCGTATCTGGACACGTCGCTTAAACAAACACACAGGCTTATTGCAGTCGCTTAAACAAACACACACGCTTGCTGGTTGGTGTTTGTTTCACTGTTCAAAGTTAAAAAAACCACACACCGGTTGTTCATCGACCGCCCGGAGCGCACTGGCCCGTTTCGTGGCCCGCCGCGTTTTCGTGCGGTTCGCGGGCGCGGGCTGCTCCGGATCGGGCGGCACCGTCGTCGCCATCGACTTCGTGCCAAGAGTCGTGCCTGATTCAGGGACGCTCGCGGCAGCTGCTGCTGTTTCAACGTCATCATCAATCTGGCTCAGTGTCAACGCGGCGGCGACCTAGCCGAGAAGAAAAAAGGTGAATTAGTGGAGTTTAGTGTGGTTTAGTGAAGCTGAGTTTGGTATGGTCTGTCCTGTCTCCACGACGGGGCAAAATGTGGGTGCGTGCGCCTGTCAGAAACAGAGAACCTATTAGGATAACTTGCGCATCCACCCGCCAACCACAAAACAACAACACCAACAACAACAACACACCTTCATACTGACACGGGTCGCGGGTCTACCGGGCAGCGCGGGGCGATGCTGTTGAAGCCCGGAGGAGCGGCGAGTCGACTTGCGCACTCTGCCGGCGGCGCCCGTGCGCTTGCGCAGCTGGTCACCTGCGAACGGCGAACGAGAAAAATAAGAAATGAAAATGGGAAAAAATGAAATTACGGACGGGTTGGAATGGATCAATGGAATCATTCAATATCTTGTGTTTTGATGAAATTTGGTAAATGCTTTCTCTCACTTGTGTCGTTTCTTTTAGTTTTGCAACTCAATTCGTCTGCACACGTAGAACAACGTTGCATGCTTGTCACGGCCCCCTTCAAACTCAAAATCGTCTCAATGTGACTTTTGTCGTTCGTAACTCGGATCGCGGATCACCGCAGAAATTTTGAATTGCCGCGTCAAGCATGAAACGGATTTTCTGTGCGCGCCCTCCTGTCGCAGAACAAAATGACAACAATACTGATTATGTTTCGAGGGCTGCACTGAAATTAGGTCGAATACCACATGGAATCAAAATCGGGAGCTCAACCACGCTGTGCGAAGAAAGGTTGAACAAGCCGCACCATTTTTACTCTGCACCATGCGAATCTCAACACAAAAACTCTAAAAACAGTATTCAGACCAGAATTTTACCGTGTCCAACCACCGGGGGTGGCAAAGCGGTCGCCGCCGGCGACTGCGGCAGCGACACGTCAGTGCAATCGAACAGTGACGCTGTGGACTGCTCGCGAATTCTGCACAAAAAAACTAGTGTATCGTTTCTTTTTGAGCTTACAGTCGAACTTTAAATGGGGAGAATCAGCTGATTGATTGAGATTACGGTATGCAGGTTTTCTGTGCAGAAATTGTCGTTAGGGTGGAGTTTGGTTGACACAGAAAGCACGCATACCGTAATCCCAACCAATCAGCTGATTCCCCTAATTTAAAGTTCGACTGTAGAACGAACACCAAACGCTGGTTCGCGGGTCCAGAACACCCATTACGCGCGTCCTAAATCGAAGGTACCAAACTCGGA
This sequence comes from Theristus sp. LFF4_11, assembly GCA_030248135.1. Lineage (NCBI taxonomy): Eukaryota > Metazoa > Nematoda > Chromadorea > Monhysterida > Xyalidae > Theristus > Theristus sp. LFF4_11. Next base: position 203,976 of record JASANC010005087.1, read on the forward strand.
GGGGGGCGAGTCCTGCTTTTCGCAAACCAAATAAAATGGACGGATGGCGAACGGGACAACTGGATTTGAAAAAAATTTCAATTTTCAAATTTCCCGGCCCAAAAACAAACCTCGAGCGCGTCGCCGGCCGCGAGCGTGTCGGCTTGACCGGCGGCACCGTCTCGCCATCGTGAACGCACAAAGCACTGAAGATTTGACAACACAAAATAAAAAAAAGCAAGAACCGTAAGGAGAAGGCATCACTGTCGAAAGAAGAGACGTGCCGGCCGTCTGTGCCACCAGCAGCAGTGCATGTGCCTCGTGCGTCGACGTGCGCGGCTCGCCCGTTGGCGGCGTGCAGTGCGCTCGGGTCGACGGCGACGCCAGGTGGCTGTCGGGTGAACGTGCGCGCGGCAGCAGGCTTCCATGGCGGCACCAGCGGCTTCTGCAGTGTTACGGTCGCGTCGGCTGGGGCACGCTGGAAATGACAGCGGACGGCAACAATGTGCGATGACAAGAAACTGGCGAACCGCCGCATCTCTGGCGCTCAGTTTTATAAAACGCTTGGTGGTTCACTTTGACGCAGGAATATGAAAATGCCCAAGTCCGGCCCTCACTCGGTCGTAGGTCTCAGGGACTCCGGGTCACTAATTTTGAATCGCCGCGTCAAACTCTGTTCTTATCTATGCGCGCATTGATTCGCAGTACCAGAACAGCAGTAACGGTGAAAATCCCACCGTGACACCTGAAAGCAAGTCACCAAACCTCATTCTCCGTTTCCCCCTCATCACTGGACGTATCGGAAACGGTCTCAGTCTCAACGTCCGCGCTGGCTGTTTGCTGTGCGACACGCGAGGCCGCGCGGGACGCGGGTCGACTGCGTGTCACTGCCGCGGGCTTGGCGGGCGGCGGGTCGCGGGTGGCCCGGCGGGTGCCCGTTCTCGTCGAGGGACGCTGCAGAGAAAATATGTGAGTGTTGCATTGGAATCGTGCCTTCCGTCGTTTGGCTCCCCGCCAAGTGTGGTCAGTTGGAAAGTGCATATTGTTTGAAAAGTGAAACGTTTTACGCCAGGGTGTGCCAAAAGTTAGTCTGGGACAGATAATCGAAATGTGAGCTTTCTACAAACAGACAGTCAGGTGTCGACATTGAAGCTTCGGTCAAAAGATGAACTTTGCGTAATTTTATCAAGGTCTAAATTATGATTTTCCCTGGAGTAAAACTATTCACGTTTTAAACAATATCAACTTTTATGAAACTGACCAAAGAGAACAAGCACAGATTCACTCGTTTCTATCCTGTCCCGCGGATCTCCACACCTGGAGGTAGGGATGGATCCGGCAAATTTGCCGGAATCCGGGCCGGATCCGGCAAAAGTCCATTCCGGCCGGGCCGGATCCGGCAAAAATTGCCGGAATCGGACCGGAATGGCCTTTTATGTCTAAAAAACATCTACGCACATTTCGTCGCTTCTTCATCACATTTTCAGCATAAAACAGCCCAGACACAGAAACAAAGTCAGCAAGACACAGCACGTGAACCAACCAAAAATTACAACAACAATTGACAAAATTCACATCGCATAGGGATAATCAAGTGCTGGCAACACTCCATTCAGTAACATGACCTTTTCGGCGTTCTGAGTTGACAGACGAGATCAGCTGTACACAAACACCTGCCTGGCTTCAGAGAACATTCGTTCGCTTGCCACGCTTGTTGGTAGCGGTGCCAGGTATCTGCGCGCGATTGTCGATAGATTGGGGTATTTAGACAAGTTCAGCCGCCAAAAGTCTAGCATTAGATCACTTTTGTCCGGTTCGTCGATAAAATCATCCGACTCGTACATATTCATTTCGCCGCGCAGTTCGTCTTCAAGACTGGATTCGCCTGACGGGTTGCGCGGTCGCGCAGCGTGAAACTCGATGCCTCCGTAGAGGCCAGTCGATTTCTTTTTTGGTTCGGGCTCGCGTTCACTTTCGTCATCGTCGTTGTTCGCGATCTCGGATGTATCGTCGCAGTTTGTGGGCGTCTCCGATCGTTTCAAGATTTTCTTTGCAATGTGAAGTAGTTCACAACGAATCGCGCCTTCATTTTCGAAGACGACTGCAGTATTCTTGAATCGCGGATCAACGTACGTGGCCATGATGTTGGATTCGTTGTGCAAAAGCGCACGGAAGCGTGTGTCGATGCTGGTCAGCAGCGTTTCTTTCGTCGTACCAATGCCACTCGCATCGACTTGTTCGATGCGCTGCTTCAGTGCGCAAACGGCGGGCAACACCATTGAAATGGATTCGTCGTCTCGTGGATTTGTCGTTGGGGGGTTTATCGGGTTTTAGGGGATCATGGCACCTCCGCACACCCACGGTAACACACGTCGTTAAAATCGCTGGTGTTCTGGGGTTCACAAAAAAGCAACTGTTTGACAGCTAACTGAATATGACCAACGAAGATGGCTGATTTCAAAAAAACCTGCTATTGTTCATCAACAACGTCGGCCAAAAGCTGGCAGCCACGTTTTTTAAAGTGGACGATGCTGCACATAAGTTTACCACTCAAGACAAAAGCAGTGAACCATTTACCATTGAACAGAACACTAAACTAAAGAAACGCTCACTGGTCACATGTCAAATGCACAACAACAAAACCAACAAAGCACCGAAGAAACAAATTTGTCAAACCGTTGAACAGCTCTGAAACGGAGGAATCAACTGCTTAAGATAGGCTTTTTCACAATACCGACCCTCCTTAGGCACAATTTCAAAAAAGTTTTCAAATTCAGTCAAATTTAAAACCAATCGAACCGCCTTGATGCCCTGAGTTCGAAAATCATATTTTTATCTTAATCCAAGGTTTCTTTATGTTTCAAAATTGGGAAAAACCTAATTTTCGACCCCCTTGTACTAAAACTGCTCTAGCTCGCTTCTGCTTGAAGCTATTAACAAAAATCAAACACCAATCAATTCCCCTTGTGTTTGCGCACATTTTTCGCTGTTATACTATAGGTTGAAAATGTTTTTTCATGCTTTGTATTTTTAAAAAACTGCAGAGGTTGGTGGTTTTTTACGTTTTTCGGTACTTTAGAAACGTTTGTGGGGTATAGTTTCTAGGTAATTCTGAAAGATCTGCGAAAAATGTATATACATATAAAATTTCAGCTTCATAAAGCGTCGCCGGGACTCACACGATACAAAACAAAATGGCTTGTCGCATGCGTTTTTGGTCAATATGCCGCATGCAGGGTGTTTCCTCCCACCCCCCAAATTTTTTGGGGCCACCTCAGGTGCTGCAACCGTGACTAAAGATGGGTTTTCGGGTACGCTGAGTTCAAAAATCTTATTTAGAATTTTGCCCGATGTTTCTACTGTGCCCTAAACGCGTATGCCATGGGGATCAGGAGGGAAATTTCCTTAAAAATTAAATTTAAATAAAAAGCGCGTCACAAGACACCTGAAATCCTGTTACAATTACAAATCAAGGTCGCTGAGTCTGCATATAATGTTTATTTTGCTATACGGATTACTCCGCACCCTAAAAACGGCCTCTATGGGGACGGAAAGGGAAAAAACTGGAAAAAATCGGAAACTAATCAAAAAATATACGAAAAACTGTGCCGTAAATACAAATCGAGATTGCTGAGTCTGAATATGATGTTTATTTTGTTATACGGATTACTCCGCACCCTAAAAACGGCCTCTATGGGGACGGAAAGGGAAAAATTTGAAAAAATCGGAAACTAGTCAAGAAATATATGAAAACTGTGCCGTAAATGCAAATCGAGGTTGCTGAGTCTGAATATGATGTTTATATTGCTATACGGATTACTCCGCACCCTAAAAGCAGCTTCTATGGGGACAGAAAGGGAAAAAATAAAAAAAAATCGGAAACTGGTCAAAAAAATCTGGAAACTATGCCGTAAATACAAATTGAGGTCGCTGAGTCCGAATATAATGCTTATTTGGCCATACGGATTACCCCGCACCCTAAAAACGGTCTCTATAGGGACGAAAAAGGATAAATCTGAAAAAAATCGGAAACTAGTCAAAAAATCTGAAAACTGTGCCATAAATAGAAATCAAGGTCGCTCAGTCCGAATTTGCTGTTCATTTTGGCATGCGGATTGCTCCGCACTCTAAAAATAGTTTTTACAGGGATGAAAATGAAGAAAATTGAAAAAATCCGGAAACTAGCCAAAAAAATCTGAATCAATGTCGCTGAGTCCGAATATGATGTATATTTTGCTATACGGATTCTTTTGACTAGTTTCCGATTTTCTTCAGATTTCTCGCTTTTCGTCCCTATAGAAGCTGTTTTTAGGGTGCGTAGTAAACCGTAAGGCAAAATAAAAACATCATATTCAAACTCAGCGATCTCGGTTTGTGTTTGTGGCATAGTTTTCTGATTTTTTAACTAGTTTCGATTATTTTTTAACTTTTCCCTTTTCGTCCCAATAGAGGCCGTTTTTAGAGTGCGAAATAATTCATATGGCAAAATAAACATTATATTCGAACTCAGCGACTTTGGTTTGTATTTACGGTACAGTTTCAAATTTTTTTGACTAGTTTCCGATTTTTTTAATTTTTTTCCTTTTCTGTCCCCATAGAAGCTGCTTTTAGGGTGCGGAGTAATCCGTATAACAAAATAAACATCATATTCAGACTCAGCAACCTCGATTTGTATTTACGGCACAGTTTTCATTTATTTTTTGATTAGTTTCCGATTTTTTCCAGTTTTTTCCTTTTCCGTCCCCATAGAGACCGTTTTTAGAGTGCGGAGTAATCCGTATTGCAAAATAAACATTATATGCAGACTCAGCGACCTTGATTTGTAATTGTAACAGGATTTCAGGTGTCTTGTGACGCGCTTTTTATTTAAATTTAACTTTTAAGGAAATTTTCCTCCTGATCCCCATGGCATACGCGTTTAGGGCACAGTAGAAACGTCGGGCAAAATTCTAAATAAGATTTTTGAACTCAGCGTACCCGAAAACCCATCTTTAGTTACGGTTGCAGCACCTGAGGTGGCCCCAAAACATTTGGGGGGTGGGAGGAAACACCCTGCATGCGGCATATTGACCAAAAACGCATGCGACAAGCCATTTTGTTTTGTATCGTGTGAGTCCCGGCGACGCTTTATGAAGCTGAAATTTTACATGTATATACATTTTTTGCAGATCTTTCAGGATTACCTAAAAACTATACCCCACAAACGTTTCTAAAGTACCGAAAAACGTGAAAAACCACCAACCTCTGCAGTTTTTTAAAAATACAAAGCATGAAAAAAAATTTTCAACCTATAGTATAACAGCGAAAAATGTGCGCAAACACAAGGGGAATTGATTGGTGTTTGATTTTTGTTGATAGGTTCAAGCAGAAGCGAGCTAGAGCAGTTTTACTACAAGGGGGTCGAAAATTAGGTTTTTCCCAATTTTGAAACATAAAGAAACCTTGGATTAAAATAAAAATATGATTTTCGAACTCAGGGCATCAAGGCGGTTCGATTGGTCTTAAATTTGACTGAATTTAAAAACTTTTTTGAAATTGTGCCTAGAGGTGTGGAGGCCGGGTCGGTCGACTCAAAAAGCCTATCTTAATTCGCGGGTCTCGGCCATTCCGGCCGGATCCGGCAAAATTGCGCCGGAATCCGGACCGGATCCGGATTTTAGGCGCCGGAATCCGGAATCCGGACCGGAACCGGCTCCATCCCTACCTGGAGATAGCTTCTAGGAATGAATTGTTGCAAAACATGTGCGAAATGGAGGCAAACAAAATTGAAATCAATAGAAAAAAATCAAACCGTCTGCTTGGATGGCACGTTCGGTGGCCCGGACTGTGAATCAACTTCGGTTTGGTGACCAAAATCAACTTTTGGTTCTTCTATTGATGACGCCACGGAAATCACCTCTTTTGCATCGGGGACAACTGGCTCAGGAGGGGGCGTTTCCTGTTCGGGGGCCACAGGGGGTGCAGCCGTCGATGCGGGGTCTGATTGCTTTGGCCCGGTCGAACCGGGGGGCCCAGGTTGAAGTGGGGGCGATGTTGTTGTTGTTGACGTGTGTGTCTTGGATAGCGCTGTTGGATTCTGAAGAAAAAAGAATTAGACAAAATTACATTCTGATTTGCCGCTGGTTTTTTGGGTGACTGCAATATCTGAATTGGTTTTCGTCCGCCCATTTTGCTGAGTTGATTCCAAAAAAAAGTTGCGAAGTCCTAGTCTGAGACGTGCGCTGCCCGTGACGTAATAACTCATGTGCTGTGTGCACTGATGAATGCATCATGTCTTTCTGACTGTGCAACAACCTCATCTGGTTGAAGTAGAACAATGTGCACGGTGCTTGTGGCGACGCATATATGCGTAAAAACTGGCTGATGTTTCGTGCTGCCATTAGCCCATTACCACCCTTGGCACACGACATATTTTTGAGACTGTGCGGTCTGGCGGTTTGTCGAACTGACGAGCCCGGGGTAGGGTTAGGGGAAAAAAAATCCGGATTTTTTTTTTAAATTAAAAAAAATTTTTTTTTTTTTAAATTTTTTTTACAAGTTAGGTTCGTTCGAAGCGTCTCGTCGAGCTGAGTTCATCTAGACTATTTTCAGAACGATCCGGAAAACTATAAGAGCGAAAATCGTGTTTTATTGAAATTATGTCCATTTCATAGAGGGAAAGTTGCATTTTCAACAGTAAAACAGGGCAATTTTTCACGTGTACTTGAATATTGAACCGTTCTTAGTGGTTCCTCTTTAGAAAATTACCAAAATTTGACTGTGTTCAAAAATTCCTGTTTGCTGTAGCTAAGTCGGCAACCCCTGTCGACCCGGTCGCCCCCCCCAAGACACTTACTTTCAGGTTCAACCAGCTATGCTATCTGCCACATGGCGAGAGCCCACTCTTCAAATCATCGTATCGAAAACACGTACCATGATTTCGCGATCACGTTGCGGGCAACTGACAGACGCAAGTTTAACACGTTAGTTTAGCTCAGCACGCAAGTTTTAACATGTGGCCATGTTATCGGGTATCTGAAAAACGGTCGTGTGATGTGGTATTAACCAACATCTCCGCTCAAATTGTTTAACAATATATCGCACAACTCCATTGTAGACCCATAACATACGCCAATCAACAAGATATCATGTTCATCTCATGGCCTACCGACTGAAAAACATGTTCTAAGTTGCAAGAAAACGATTTCTGAAACGATATTTCAATTCAGTTAAGTCATTTCAACGCTAAAAATTGACTCTAGAAGTCATCCAAATCGAAAAACATGGAGTACGTCGGTCAAAATGACCAAATAATGACATTTACCTAAGCACACAAAGAAGTTGGGAAGAAAATTTGGTTTGAACTTTCAAAAAATTATGCCATAAATCGAATTTTCAGAGCAAAGTAGAAGAAAAAATTTTCAAATTTTTTTTTAAGTTTGAAAAAAAAAATCCAAATTTAAAAAAAAAAACGAAAAAAAAAATAAAAAAAAATTTTTTTTTCAAAGCCCCTAACCCTAGCCCGGGGTCGCCGCGGTCTTCGCTTACCGGGCGAAACCGCAAAAAAAACAGTGTCCAGCACTCGTGGGGTCAGTCCGCAGCGCACACACCAAAAACTGTAAGCGTGCGTGCACGGACTTCCGAATAGAACTTTATTCTTCGAAAAGGATAAAAAACGTAAAAAGAACGTGAACCTCTTTAACCGGTTGTTGCAATGGCTGAGGCGACTGAACACAAACCGCACGTTTACTATTCATTCTCTGTTTCGTTCGAGTTGACTTAGCAGCTGGAGGAGCCTGAAGGTTTTTCAAAACTAGATGCGTGTGAATTTGACCGTCAGTCTCATCCATGTGGAAAAAACATCAGCGCAATGAAATCAAAATCAGCCAGTAAGCCAAACCAAACCACATGAATCAAAATCCAAAAAACCCACCGTTTCAACGTTTTCGCCCTCAACTTTCGAAACAACCGTCGCAGAGGTGCTGGGCTGGTCTCCATCAGTGGCGGTGGACCTGAGAAAAAAGTTGCGAGAAAAATAATCAGTAATCAATAATA